>PVLD010009153.1:18310-78959 GCA_004027595.1 Dinomys branickii | reverse complement strand
TCCCTTAAGCTTTCTGCTGAGATTTGTTCTTCTGTCTTCCCTTTTTTGGGTATCAGATTCAAAATATTGAGCATTAGATTCCCCAGGCAGTTCAGCAGGCAAAGGTCTGCTGCAGAGGCTGCTCCAATGACTTTTCTTTGGGGGAATGTCCCTTAAGCTTTCTGCTGAGAGTTCCGCTTAAAAGGCTGTACAGATGTTGGTTAGCTACTCCCTAGCGAGAGACCTGGGTGAGGTGCGTAAGACCGCTCGCCCGCCCTCCCAGGGTTCCCTGCAGGTATAGGGATGGATCTCCTCCCCCACTCGGTGATCTGGTCGCGAGTGCAGATAGCTCACCAGTTTTCAGAGTCCCTGCAGGCAGGAAGGTTCCAAGGTGCCAGTTTTTTGTGCTATGCTCGCGATCCGCCGCTCGCAGCCACTTGTTTCCTCGCGCTCTCCGGGTCTGGGGGAGGGAGCGGGATGCTCCGCTCCCCTGCTCCTTGCGCTGCCCTGGCCACAGACCGCAGGCTCCCGAGGGTCTAGGCTGCGCCGCCTGCCCGATGCATGCGAAATGTGAGATTGCCGGGTGTTGCCACTGCTAAAAAGCCGATCTCTGTCGGGAGTCGCCGGAAAGCTGGGCCGGCTCGGGAGGCGGGAGGGACCGAGCTGGCTGTGCCCCCAGGGCGCTGGAACCCAGCCAAGCCCCCTCCCCACGCAGAGCGTCTCTGGCTCCCAGCGTCTGGGGCTTTCCCGCGTCTAGCCACGGCAGTTTGGGCCACCCTACCGCATCTCCCCCGGCAGCTCAGAGAAACACGTTCAGTTTGATCTTCCCAGCTGAGGTCCCGGCATTCACGCTCGCCAAGTCTGTCTCGAGCTGGTGGTCGGGATCACAGTTTTTGTGGGTTCAGTCCATGGTCAACTGGCTCTGAGGCAGGAGTGGCATGATGCAAGGGCCTAGCAGAGGAAAGCTGCTCATGCCATAGCAGCCAGGAAACAGAAGGAGAAGGGAGGCTCCAGGGACAAGAACATACCAGATCCACACCCAGGGACCCACCTCCAACCAGGCCCCACCTCCTAACAGCACATTCTGTTACTAAACTCATCAATGGATGAACCTACTAATGAGCAGGCCACCTCCGCAATCCCTCCAAAAGCTCCATCCCTCAGCACACAAGACTTTGGGGGGTATTTTAGATCCAGACTATAATGTTCATTTTGCCCAGTGGCCCAAGGATCTCATCTTCTTTGGCAAGATTGTTACATATTAGGTCATCCCTGGCAGTGTGGAGGCCACCTTGGGAAACAGAGTCAGAGGCACTGGGAGGGGCCATCTAGGAAAGAGCACCTGAGGTGAAATAATCATCTTGGTAAACACCTGAAAGCGAACAGTAAAGCATCCCACTGTGCACCAGGGCAGAGCACCCATCTGAATGCAGGTTGGTACTGCTTTGTCCTGAGTGGAAGACAGCTTAGAATTAGGACAGCTCTTGGGGGACATATTATCATAAGACAGTTTGGCACCATCCTGGGCATCAGTGCACAATGGCACAGGCAAGTGAAGGAGGCCTGGGAGGGGCCATGGGCCTGGGCCACACGTGCCTAGGGAGGTTTCCAGGTGGCCAGAGCTGTTTGGCATGGGAGGACAAGGCAGCCTCTGACGGGAAATTCATGTACCCAGTATCATTCTCTGCCAGGTTGTATGCTTGCCATCCCACCTTCTTACAAGTGCCCTCCCATTGCGTCTCCTGCATTGAGCAATACTTCCCTGCCTGGTAGGTCAAACCTAAGCTCCTCACACCCAGTCTGGACCCTTGTGAGCTGGCAGGGGAAGAAAAGGAAAGATTAAGTTTCCTGCTGACCCTTGAGTTTCATCTCCTTTCAGCTATGTATGATCCGAGGCAAGTCACCTCTCCATGCTTCAGTTTCCCCCTCTGTTACGTGGGGACTATATAGTTATTTAAGGAGTAGAAGCAATGATGCACAGAAAGAATTTAGAACTAAAACAAGCGTGGTACAGAAGAAAGATGCAAAGCATGTCTGCTATCACGGTGCATCATTACTGTTTTGTCGTTATCTCTATTACTGCACTGCTACTTTATTTAAAAACCAAACACAATGCTCGGCACAATTGGTACTTTGTTCATTTCTTCTTCCTCCTTTCTGGAAATAACTTCAAAGAATGGCCTTATGGATTCAATGGTTCAAGTATATGCACACATACACATGTGTGTGTGTGTGTGTGTGTGTGTGTGTGTGTGTACACATACACAGGCATATTCAAAGCAAGCACCAAAAGATTTGTTCCATTTTCTCTCTGGCAGGTCATTCCTAGCCTTTTCCTCCTCCCCACCCATCACCTCCATGTGATGGTTCACAGACATTCACTGTTTTTTCCACTCCTCCTAGGAATCCAACCATCCTTCCCCCTTGTCTGGACAAGAGGGATAAGGCCACTTGGCCAGTTAATTGAAGTCCCTGTCCTCTCTTAGCCACTGAGATTGCACAGCCTTAGGAGGGCAAGTGACCAGCCTGGGTTCAGGTAAATAGAATTACCCGTAGTAGCTGGACTTGGTGAAGACAGAAGGTGTTTCAAAACTTAATAAAAAATTAATTAGCAAAAGAAACAAGCCAAAAGACAAACACCGGTGAGCAGATGATCTGCACAGGAAAACAAATCCAATATATAACATGCCGTTTGAGTTAGCAGCGGGTACCTGCTGGGCTACACTGGGAGTCGCTGGGAACACACTTTGAAGGGAACAAAAACCCTCCATGTTCACTCCTCAGCAACAAATGACAGCTCAGCACAGAGCTCCAAAGACTCCAGAGGAGAGGGTCTTGCACAAGATCACACACACTGCAGGGAAATGCACATCAGGAGGCACTAATAAATAATCATCAGAACAAATTTGAGGTGATGCTTCTTTGGAGGGAAGGGCGGGGCAGCAGAAGGAAGTTGCATAGGCAGGGAAAGATTGCTGGTCACAGTCACAGGAAGCCTAGAGAAATGGACCTCAAGAGCCAGGCCGAGTGGAAGCCACTGAGATGGGCCCAGAGCACTGGCTCGGGGGAGCATTCTAGGAGAACAGGGAGGACTAAAAGTGAGTTCTGGGTGCAAAGGGCTATAGCAAATGCCTCAGTACCCCCGCATGCCCTCTGTTCCCACATCCAGGTTCTTTATACAGGCACTGGTAAGCTCTCCCTATAGATGCCTTGCTCTGATCTCATGTGCTGCTTTGTACACAGGGCAAGGTAGAAGGTGTCAGCAGTTGGGTCCCAGGAGGATCCCCAACTGACAGCAGCATTTCTTCAACAAACTGTGCCTTAACATGCAGCGTCTCCAGCAGGAACGTGCTCGTCAAAGTGCCTCCTTCAACCTCCTTTCCTCTTCCCTCTGACCCCTTATAACTATACTTTCAGGGGTCCCCTCCTGCACAAGCCACTTCTATTCTGTCTTGATTACTGTTCTCTTGCTAAAACAAAATACCTGATGCCCAAAATTAAGGAAGGAAAGGTTTATTTAGTTTACAGTTTGTCGAAGTTTCAGTCTATAATCAGCTGCCTCCAAGGCAGAGTGGCACATGGCAGAGGGCACCAGTTCAAGGCAGTTGAAAACAGCAAAAGTAGCCAGAGCAAAAACAGAGGAGCAGCAGAGAGCAAGCTTCTTTCTCTCCCTTACATTTTATGCAAACTACTTGCCCCAGAGTGGGCATAGTACTCACAACCATAATCCTAACATTGGACCATGGATCAATCATAAACTAGAAGCCTGCCTATGACTTCATGAGGCTTTGAGGGGACATCCAGACACAAACCATAACATTTGGCCCCGGCCCCCCAAAGACTCATTCACATCCCATTATGCAAAAGACATTTTAGAGTTGCCAAAATCCTAACAGTTTCAGCATTGCTGAAAAGTCGAAGTCCCACATCTCCTCAGAGATGTAAGAAAAACTCTTAGCTGTGAGCCCCTATACAAATGAAAAGTTAAGCAGTTCCAAAATTCAATGGCACAAGATAAACATTACCATTCTAAAAGGTACAAACAGGGGGATACAAAGCAGTGGGACCAAAGCAAGTCCAAAATCCAGCAGGGCTAACATTGTCTTGTAGTTCTATGTGTAACACCTGAAGCAATCCATGGCACATTGTGGCCACTCTAAAGGCCTTATGTGGCTCCACTCTTATGGCACTTCTGGTGGTTGTATTTCATGTGGCTTCTCTCTTGGGCCTGCTTTGCTCCCTCCTTGCAGCTTTCCTCAGAAAATCTACAATCCTGGCCTTTCCAAACTTCTGGAGTCTCCACTGCATCTTTCACTTCTCCTTCACAGCTTCACAAACTGCCATCTACGGGCACACTGCCTGGCTTCCCAAGCCTTCTGAAATATAGGTGGAAGCCTTCTTAACCTCAGAACTCTTGCATTCTGCATGTGCCTAAAACCAGTGCCACATAGATGATGCCAAGGTCTGCTGTCAGCTGGAGCAGTAGCCAAGCTTTTCTCTCTCTTGGCCATAGGGGTTGAGTGCCTGGATCACTAGGCACTCTGAATTCAGTTCTGAGGAACAAATTCTCTATGCTGCCACCATTCTGGTACATGGCACTCTGCAGTTTTTTCCTCAAAGCAAACTTTCATCTTTGCAGGTTTGAGGCTGCAAAGAGTGGAGACTTGCTGCTTCTTGTGATGCCCTCAGGTTATCTTTTCTATTCTCCTGTTCCTTCTCAGCAATTGAAATCTCCTCAGCTCTATCTTTGCAATCCACAGCTTTACTGGAGCTTCCTTTCTAGCCAAACTCACAGCATTTTAAATCACCCTTCCAGGCTCTTTTCTCTTGATTTTCTACATAAATCTGACTAAAAGCCCCCAACAATAGCCATGCCACTGCCCCAACATTCAACTGCCTAGGAATTTCTTCTTCCAGATTAATTAGTCCACTGCCCTTAATCTCAATCTTAGGAAAAGCCTCTGGACACAAGCAAAATACAGACAAACTTTCTTTGAAGTTTGGAGTCATAACATACATCATCTGGAGTCCAGCATCCAATACATTCCTTCTTCCCAGCAGAATCCTCTCGAGCCTGGTCTTTACTGGCAGGATTTCTATCAGCCTTCCAGTCTTCTGAGCTCTGACAAGAATCTCCCATACAAAAGAGGCAAAGGCATTCTAAAACTTCTCCTTCAGGTAAAATCTCTAAATCTTTCCAAACTCTTCCCACAAACCATTCCCAAAAGCTCTGACTCCACATGGTCAGGTAGAGTCACAGCAATGACCCCACTCCTGGTACCAAATACTATCTTGGTTAGTTTTCTGTCATTGCTGAGACAAAATACCTGATGTCCAGAATTAATGAAGTAAAGGTTTATTTAGTTTACAGTTTGTGGAAGTTTCAGTCTATAATCAGCTGTCTCCAAAGCAGAGTAGCACATGGCAGAGGGCACCAGTTCATGGCAGTGGAAAACAGCAAAAGCAGCCAGAGCAAAAACATAGGAGTAGCAGAGAGCAAGCCTCTTCCCCCCACCTGCACGTTATACTGTATGCAACCTCTCCAGGGTGGGTGTAGCACTCACACCCATAATCCCAATATTGGACCATGAATCAATCATAAACTCAAGAAACCCACCCCATGACTGGTTCCTCTGCTTTAGGAAGCCTGTCTTTCTCTCTTGCCAATTGTGGCAGTCACCAACATTTGGCCTGTTACAGAAAGGACAGTGGCACAAATGTGTACTTTGTTTATCCACGGTAATCTCTTCACCTGTGGGTTTGGGAGACTGCTGACCAGGCATTGTATCTGTGCATGTGTTTCTCAGAAGGTTTTCTCATTCCAGAAAATACCAAAGCTCTCACACTGAGCTGTGAGCTCCTCAAAACCCTGCCCATGGCTTATTCATCCTGAGACCAACCTAGTGTACAACCAGTGAAGATTTACTGGCAGTACAAAGAGCCACGATGATGTTTACCACAAGCTGGGCAGAGACGACAATGCTAGAAAGCATACAGTATGCTTGTCAGGCATGCCGCCTTGCCCTTCCACACCCTTTCCCTCCTCACCCTTTAGCATCACGTCAAAAACAGAAAGACAGGGGGAGCTGGGATGGGGGCTCCCTTTCTCCTCCCCATTGCCCTTTAGAACTCTCTGGAATGATAGACATGGGCTCTATCTGCAACCTGGGAATGGGACATGCACCTATAGGTCTTCCTTTCATCCATCTCCATGACATCCCCAAGGGGTGGCTGTGGTGTGCACTGAAGGAACTAGGACAGTGAGGCTGTGAGGGATCACCTGCACTGAGGGTGACCAGAAAAAAGGCTTGGTTCTGGCTGAGCAACCAGAAGAGTCAGGTCCTGGAGCATCAAATGGCTTTACTTAAATTTCCCAAGAGAACAAAAGAATGAAGGAGAAAGCACTGGCCAGCTCATCTCTCCCCAGTTGTGCTGCAGCTCTAGGACCTACCACCAATGAAATCTCAGCCTGTGGTTGGACCTGAGGGACACCATTCACCTCCTTTACCTTTATAAGTGGTACAGTGCTGCAATAATCTGGAAACAGCTCACCCCCTTGGAGCACTGTGTCAGCATTTTAGTCCTGGGAAGCAAGAAAGATCTGATTTGAGAATTTTTTAGCCAATAAAGACAATGAGGCCAAGAAAGTCTCACATCTTGCTCCAGATCACCAAAGTAGCAGGTGGGACCCAGGAGTCTTCCTATTTCTCCCAATGGCAGCATCTTCTCCTGGATGTTCCAACTTGTTCTCACTTGGGAGTCCTGTGTTTTTCACTCCAACTAGGTTCCCTGGCCCCATCACCAAATTCATCAGTCCTCAAATGACCTTCAAAGAGCAAACCAGCCCTCACACAGCCATTAAGGATTTCCAGTATCCTGCTTGAGGCAACTCCAGGGTCTTCACTCTCCTCACCCAGGGCTATCATCTCTCTCCCCTATCCTTGCATTCTAGCCAAGGCCTGGTGACATTCTGGTGGTCATCAGCCAAGGGAACTCTGTGTGGCCTGGGCCCACATGCACTAACACATCCATCCCTGTGTTTGCTGAACCCAGGACAAGGGCACTCCTTCCTCATGGCCACTCTGGAGAAAACTCCAAGCCTCAGTGTAGCCAGAAGCTGAGGGACTTGGGAAGCCCTACAGGGGACCCATCTGGCTCTTCCCATCCACTAGGTACAAGGACTATCCAGTAGAATGCTTTTGGCCATCCTGAGCACTAGCATCCAGTCCTCCCATTAGTAACATGAGTTTGGGGACTCTCTTGGCTCCATCACCTGCTGGCCCTGAAGCTTCTACCTCCACATCCACCCAGAAAGAACAGGAGCTCTCCCTAAGTGGACTAAGTGCAGGGGTCAGCACACCCCACACCTGTGTTAAATGGTAACACAGAGACACCAACACTAGAAAGCATACAATATGCTTGTCAGGGATGGCCGCCTTGCCCTTCCACACTCTTTCCCTCCTCACTTTCTTTCATCACATCAAAAACAGAAAGGCAGGAGGAGCTGAGATGGGGGCTCCCCTTCTCCACCCCACTGCCCTTTAGAACTCTCCGGAATGATAGACATGGGCTCTACCTACACTGTCCAGTGTGTGCCAGCCGGCTGGCTGAGGATTTGCTCAAGGCAAACTGCAAGCAGCAAATTCTAATCTGAAACTCAAGACACACTGGGAGAAAAGAGTCCCAGGGCTGGGGAAGAGGCCCAGGAGGAAGACATGAATATTCAAAGCGGATAATGGTTGTGGAAAGGCTTTGCAAACTGTGAAGTGTTGTCTGAGGGTGGGGCTTATTAATGATACCCTTTGGCACCAAGTCCATGGTGCAGATTTGCTGTCCTCCTCTGCATCCCTCTGCTCTGTTAATCATTAATTAAAGCTTAAGGGATTTGGGAATACAGGCCTCTGAAATTTGGACTAAACCTTCTGTGTTATTGAAAAAAGAGAATCTTGGGTAATTAGCTTTTCTTTCCCTAAATGCTTTCTGGGTCTCATTACAAACGAAGTGCTGGGCTAATATACCTTGTGTTGTGAATGCCTCACAATTCCTGCTAATTGAATTAAAACCAATTCTCTGCAAATAAACTCTTGGTGTTCTTAACGGCAAATAAGGAATAGAGCTGTTTCCTTTTGGAACAGGTCATTACAAGGCCCTAATTACCAGGATCTCAATGTGTAATGCAAACTGCCTTTGTGCAGGCTCCAACAATGACGGCTGTGTTAAGATCAAAGTGACGATGTTCCCTTGGAATCTTCTGCCTTTTTTTTATTCCACTTCAAAATGTTTAATAATGACTAATCCAATTTCTAAGACAGCAGAGAAAGGACAAGAGAACAGAAGTCTTTTTTTTTTT
This sequence comes from Dinomys branickii, assembly GCA_004027595.1. Classification (NCBI taxonomy): domain Eukaryota; kingdom Metazoa; phylum Chordata; class Mammalia; order Rodentia; family Dinomyidae; genus Dinomys; species Dinomys branickii. Next base: position 70,630 of record PVLD010009153.1, on the reverse strand, counting down.
AAATTCAGGACAAATATTCCGAAACTGACACTTGGTTATTTTTTTTTTTCCTTTCTTTTTTCCCTTGGACACAGCACATTTTGAAGTTCTTGGCTAATGAAGGAATCTTGGCCACTGGAATCGCGCACATGCACAAGGCGAACACAGACACCCAGCAGGGTTATCAGATGTCAGGAAGGAAGATGGACACTCTTGTTCTGCATAGCCCAACACTTCCATCAATACTGCAGTGCCAGGTACTTTGGAGATCATGCTTTCCCCTTGTGGGATGTGAAACTATGCCCCAGAGCTTTTAAGGACAGCATATATAATCAACTGCACCTTTTTAAAATGTACTTGGGGTGAACAAGGCCTTCACACTGAGCTACATTCCCAGCCTTCTTCATATTTTATGTTGAAGCAGGTTCTTGCTAATTTGTCCAGGCCAGGCTTGGATGTGAAATCCTCTTGCTTCCGCCTGCCAGAGTGTTGAGATTATAGGCATGCTCTACCATGCTTGCCTGCCAACCAGATCTTAAAATGCTATTATTACCCATCATTTCTCACTGGAAATTCTCTCTGAGTTGTGGGCTGATTTTCCAAATTTGAGATGTATAAGTCAGTGAATATAAATAAATAATAGAGGAACTAAGGGTCCTTTATTAACTCATAAAAATGGGGGACGATGCTCAAAGTCATTGGCCCTCAAGATGCTCAGCTCCACACAGGGAGAGACACGAACTTGTTCTCTGCTCCAATAGAACAAATGATTCCAGAATCTGGACAGCTGAAGCATTGGAGGTCCTCACTGCTTCTTCCAAAGTTGGCCACTGACCACCCTCTAGGTATCTTACTTTTTCAAAACATATTGGTCTCCTCATTCAGAAAGCTTCTCTGCCTCTTCCATAGCAGCAGAAACTTCTACTCAGCCTCCAGACTCCAACTCAGACACCCTTCTCAGAGCTGCTTCTTGCCCCCATTTGATCCCATTGCGCTCATCTCTTCCACTGGGGCAGGTGTAACCTGGCAGAGTAGACATTGTTTGAGCTTTGGAGAAGAACGGACCTGGACTTGTGTCTTGGTTTCATCTGTGTAGCATGGGCCTGGTAATTTCAGCTCTCCAAACCTATGACTTTTCATCACCAGTTCAGAGAGGCAATGATGACCTTGCTTCAAGAAATGGCTTGGGTGCTGTGTGTAAGGACAAGGATATAAGCAAAGAGACTGGTGCACAGCAGGTGCTCAATAAATGGAGGCCATCCATATCACTGTCAGAGGACCAACTCATTTTGTATAGCTTGTTTGTTTAGAAGTACATTGCCCCTACTGGAAATCCATGCTTGGAGGATAAAGTTTGACCTCACTGACTCTGTATTAGAATATCCCTGAGTTGCAGCACAAAAAAAATGTGCACTTGGCAATGCCTTCTTAATGAATTAATGAACGGATAAATGAATGAACACCTGCCACAAGCCTTTAGTGAGTGAAATTAAACAGGACCTGGCTTAATAAATGTGCCTATGATGAATGAACGGATAAATGAATGAATGAATGAATGAATGAATCCCTATCACTAAACATTCAGGGTCTTAAGTGGAAAACAAATTGAATGGCTTTGTGATTTCCCACAGAGAGAACAAACTTCCCTAAACTCTCCCTCGAGAAGCAGCTCATGTCAGCTCAGGGCAGAACAACAATGTTAAATTATTGCCTAACTGCTTCTCATAGGATGCTACCCCACATCTCCCCAGGAAAATCATTGCCATTCTCTCAGCACTGAGAGCAGCTGCTGCTGACATGTTTGGGGCGCCTTCTAAACAGGATTCCTCTAACAAGTCAGAACTTGATTCCAGCAGCTCCAACTTCTAAGAGCAGAGCTCTCTCCAGGAACCTGACATGTGGAATCCATGATTGAGAGAAGTCACCTCCATCGCAAGCAGGAGAAGCCCATGTGTGATTGGCACAGAGAATAAAACAAAGGGATGAGGTGAGACTGGGTGCTGAGGGCACCCCAAGTCTTCCCTGAGCAAAGTCCTGGAAATGTTTCTAGCACTCAGCTACTAGCAGAGGCAGCTTGAGAAAGGTGAGTGTGTATTTTAAAGCAGGCACATGTATTTCTGATTCTTTTAATCTGTAGATAGAAAAGAGGTCCTCAACACTACAGTGACAGTTGGACTACATTAGGTCACTGGGTCTCTAGTGGCTGCAGAAGCTGAATTAGCAGATAAGATACAAAATGTCCATTTAAATTTGAATTTTGGATAAACAAGGCACTGTGTGTATATATTTACTAATTATATATAGATAGTGTGTATATGTAATAATGTATATATTTATATATGTAACTATATTAACAATATCTATATAAAATAGTGTAAGTACTATTATCCCTAGTACTCTGAGACATACTTTTGCTAAACAAATATCTACTCTTCATCAAAACACTTGGAGACCAGTGTTCACTGGACCATTCACACGTAAGTGCACATCCTTGCTGCATGCTCTTGTCACTTGCTGCAGCTGGAAGCCATGAGGGGCAAGGGGAGAAGTCATTCTCTTGGGCCCTCCTTGCTCTCCAGAGGATGACACCACAGAAAGAGGAAAAGGGTAGACAATGCATGATGCAGACCTGAGGTCACCGGACCAGCAGTGCAGGTGTGTAATTGAAAGGACCTTTGCTGGGGCCAGCAGAGTGGGCTCAAACCCCGCTCTCCCGCTTCTCACCTGTGGAATCTGAGTGAGTGATTTCACCCCCTCATACCTCCATCGTTTCATCCCTTGAAGCAACAGGTGATGATACCTGTATCTACTAAGATGGCTGGAGGGTAGTCCCTGTGAAGCATCGGATGCAAGGCCCAAGAGCCCCTTGGGTGATGCTTTATTCACCAGAGTTCATACCAGGGCCCCACTGTTACCCCGGGCACTGCGCTCATTGGTGCAAGAAGTCACCTGCAGCATGAGGGATATGCCCAGGAGTCTCTAACCCATGGCCCCTGCCTGTCTCAGTACTCAGTTCACTGCAACTCTCCAGCCCCACCCTCTGCACAGCACATGTGGCAGCTTCTATATTCCATGGGACAGTCGGATGGGTACCACAGAGACCACGGGCTCAGAAAGGCTAGTGTATTTACCATGTGGATGAGATCAGGTTTGCTGATCTCAGTCTTAAGTCCTACAAACTTACTGGCTTAAAACAACACAAATTTATTCCAATGTGGTTCTGCAGTTCAGAAGCCTCAAATCAGTCTCCCAGGGCAGCACTTCTTCTGGAGGCTCCAGTTCAGTACCATTTCCCTGCCTTTCTAGCTCCCTTGGTTTGCAGCTCCCCCTCGATCTTCCAAGTGTATCACCCCTCTCTGTCCCATCACCATATTGCCCTGTGTCCCTGCCTTCCTCCTATAAGGACCGCTGTGATTCCAGTTGTACCCACTAGGATGATCCAGGAAAACTCCCATCTCAGGAGCCTTTACTCATCACATCTGAAAAGTCCCTTTAGCCATATAAGGTAATATCCACAGCCCTGAGGTCATAGAGAGATTGGGAGGGCATTATTCATGCTGCCACACTGTATTGGTTAAGATTCTCTAGAGGAACAGAATAATACATACATACATATGTGTGTGTGTGTGTGTGTTTGTACTTCTGCTAGAGGCATTCATTGTAGGCTTATAGGATCAGAGGTTAGAAAGCCACATCCATAACGTGTCCACGATGGTCACCTGTATCTGGAGAACCAGAGGATGCATTAGCTGCTCGGCCCCAGAAGGAGGAAGAGCACAGGAGGGATCAAGGATGCAGTGCTAGTCCAAGACGGATCCTGAAAGCTCCTGGAGAGTCACTGGTGTGTTTCCACTGGAACACTGAGAAACTGGAATCTTGACCTCCACAGGAGACAGCAGCAGAAGACACACCCAGTGAAGCAGAATGGAGCATTTCAAATGCACACTAACTTCCTCCTTTTCCTCCCAGGGTATTTCTGCTGTAACAGCCTGATTAAACAGAAGTACCCACCAACCAGTGAGCTCTCCCCTACAGCATCCTGGAGAAGCAACAACCCAGCTTCAGGAGCCCTTCCCATAGACTCAATAGCCCACAAAGCCCCAAGAGCTTCAAAGAGACAGGGACATCTGGAGTCTGTGGAAGCCCAAAATCTCATTTATAGGAGGACTTTGAAGTTTCAGGCTCTCATGAGGAGTAGGTATCACCTCTCAGCAGCTCTGAGTGGATCCTCCAGGATTTGTTAGCGTGTTTCTCATGATGGGGAGCTCGCTGCCTGCCCAGGCAGACATCTCAGGCCATGTTGAGCCACAAGCTCGTTTAGGGGCCTTTCCTCATCCTCACCTGCACAGGCAGCTGAACCTGCAGCCCTACCTCTGACTACCTACACCCTCGCTCTCCACCACTATTGCCTGCACATGGTGCCCAGCAGTGCCTCCCTCCACATGAGTCTTTCCTCCCAGCGGCCCTGTAACCTAGGGAAGGCACCAGGGAACTGTGTGGCCCTGGTGTCTGAGAGAAGAGGGCTTCCTATCCTGCAAAGCGCAGTGCTCTCTGAGCCCAAGCCTCATCCCAGGCACCCACAGAATCAGGTAGAGGGGGCAACCTCACCGGGAGCAGCTTTCTTCTTTGCTCCCAGAGGCTTTAGAAGTGCAATCTGGGTCTGATTCACTATGTGCAGATGTGCTGCCTTGGGTTCAAATAAGGACAGATGCAGGAATGAGTGAGGAGAGACAAGGCTGGGACTGAGACACCAGAATAACATCCTACATTCATCATCTTGGTTGTGACTCAGTGATTAGGTCAATTTCCAAAGCACAGCAGAACCCTAGAGAGTCTTTGGTGGCTGCAGATGCAAGAAAGTGAGGAAGGAAAGCCCTGCCATGGCAGCAGGCTCACTCCCCAACAAGGCCCCAAGGTAAACACTAAAGACACTGTAAGTGACATGCTGTGAGCACACAGTTACCATTCCCAGGCTTCAAGACCATCTCCAACATGCAGTAAGTAGTACAGTCATCTTGTGGCAGACACTGCTGCATGTTTATCGTATAACCACTGCCCACTACCTTCTCCTCCATCTACCTTAGCTTCTCCATCTTGATCATCTCTTAGGCTTACCAGTAGCCTGGTCTTAGGTGGTGAGCTGCAGAGGAAGATTCCAGGTGAGGACCCCAGCTCAGAACATAATTACTTGGAATCAAAGAACCTCTAGAATAAAAGGTTTCCATTTGTCCACTTCTTACCTTAAAGCATAGTGAGAAGTTGTAATGGCTGAAGCTGCCACAGCCACCCTGTGAGCAAAGGACCACATATGTGTAGATCAAAGAGACAGTGTTGAGGGTGGTGAGGCAAAATTGTGGAGCAAAGCTTAGATTTTGGAGCTTCCTTGGAACCACCTGCATCAGTGTTTTACCATAGAAATAGATATAACACAAGATATACAAATGTATGAGAAATTACAAGATTAACTTATAATGGTCAGAGTTGGATGAGGAAGTGTACAGAGGGTGTCTGCTCACCAGAGAACAAGAGATCCAGTTCAAGGCCTGGAGCTCACTGCCGTGCCTGTGCAAGTCTGAATCAGGAGGCTGATGGGTCTGCGCTGGAAGACTGAAGAGTCTATGATGGAAGCTGAAGAGTCTGTGCTAGAAGCCAGGAGATGATACCCAAGCTGAAAGCAAAGACTGCATCTCCTCTGAAGAACAGAAGCAGATCTGTCCTTCCTCATTTCCCCTCTATACCATCCAGGCGATGAGCTGCCCAGGGTCTCCTATACTGTAGGGTATAGAATTGCTGAGCCGATTTAGTTAAGCTTCTCTTAACTAAACTTCTCAAGTTGGCACCATCAATCATCCATTATACTACCTGACCCCAGCCTCCTAGTGGTGAACTAGATACTAAGTGCCTGACTGGCTAGTTGTGGTATCTGCAGTTTGGAGATCCTCAGGTTAATGTGGCACTTGATAAATGGGTCCTGGAAGGGCTTATGTGAAGCCCTGGTCTTGTGAGTTAGGACCAAAGAGTTTCCTAAGACACAATGGCTGGGAGAGTGCTGAATGAACTAAGAAAACTGTTTCCAGCAGTAAGTGTGCCCCAAATGAGACTGTCTCTTCCCACCCAGTTAGGACCAACAGAGATGTGAGACTTGAGATTACCTGTGAGTTGTGGGGAACACTTTTTTCTTTCACACAAGTATTAAGCAGAGGGTGGAGAAATATGTTTGAGGTCTGAGCCAAACAGAATGTGGTACCCTAGAGCCTAGACTCAAGTTGGCTGAGTCAAATCTGCTTGTAGCTGGAAGTCAGGGTCTCAGTGCTGTTGATATTTGCACTGGAAGATTCCTGGCTCCAGAAGCTCCTCCATGCATTGTAAGGTATTTAAAATTCCTGGTCCCTTCCCACTAGATGTCAGGAGATTTCCCCACCAAGCTATGACACTAAAAATGTTTCCAGATATTGTTCCACATCCTCTGGGGAGCAAACATCCTCTGACTGACAAGCACTCAACTCAAAGTGACTCTGGGCAAGGAAACCGACTCTTCCAGGCCTCCCTTCCCTCATCTGTGAGACAGGAATAATGAGAGAGCTGCTTCACAGGGCAGAAGGGAGGATTCATGGCACCACTGTGCAAAAAGTGCTCAGTCAACGTTAACTGTTCTTATGAGTATTGTTTCTGGATGATTAGGCCTGCTTTGCGCCTTGGTTCACAGTGTTAGTGCTAGATAGTCATCCATCCAAAGAAACAGCCCCAGAGAAATAATTCAACCATGCCAATGTCACCTAAGAAGCGAACCGCCAGCCCCAAAACCAGAGCCCACAGACCTCTGAAATGCTGCTCTACAGCAACTCTTCCAGAAGCAGGAAGCTGAGCCAGTCTCCTCCAAGCCCCTACCCTGCCTTGTTCTGCTCCCCACCTCTGCCAATTCATGAGTGTCTATTGGAGACAGACTCTCAGGTCAGACAGCATGGTCACACCAAGGGTGCAGCAACCGGTCAGTTAGGCATGCCACCCTCTGCTCTCAAGAAGGCTGGCAGGGAAAGCCAACAAACGCTCCTTCTGTGCACTGCAACTGAATCACATGGGACTCTTACATCAGGCAGGAATGGACAGAAAACTAGAGACTCAGTTTCTGTACCTTTACCCACTTGAGAACCAGGAACCACCCCTCATTCTCTTGATAAGATGTTGTTCACCTTCTCCCATGGGCCATGGGAGTGGGTGGCAACAGGAAGTAGATACTGGAGTCCCTGCAACTCTGAGGTAAGTGTCATCTCTGAGTGAGCCCCTCCAGGTCAGATTTTCCCGGGAAAGAAAGAGCAATGTGGCCAAGAAGTTTGTGGAAGCTGGAGAAAGCCTGAGCTCATATTGCTCCATGACCTGCAGGACTGTGCCAGGCAGGAGTTCCAGGCAGAGGAGCAGTGGGTGTTGAGTCAAGCACCTGGGAAAAACCACAAGACCCAATGGAGCACAGCGGTGCACAAAGGCTCCACAGAAGGAACAGAGGAGATGGGAGGCACCATTATGAAGGTGGTAGGTGTCCAGCAGGCTTAGAGCAGAGCCAGGGATAGGACAAGTGGCAGGAGAGGAGACCAGGGTATGGCAGGTTCTTACAAGGACACACCTCCAGGTCATGCCAGGGAATGTGGTCATCTGCAGAGCCTGGGCCCCCCACATCCCAAAACCTCACACCTTGAAGTCCCTCTCCCACAAGGCTGGCTCCCCTGGACCCAGCTTTGCCCCCTAACTGCAAAGCCCACATCCCCTCCACAGTGGTGGTAGAAACAGACAAGCCACCCTCCCCACCAGCCACCAGACGCTGCCTCACGACTAATTAAACATCTGTTGCAAGCTACAATTTGCTAAATTGCCTCACACTCCAACTTCTGGCAGGGACTAATCTGAGTTCTTCACTTGAGATCCAGACCTCCTCCAAACAAAACTGATGCCCCCTCCTTTTCCCCAGACATCACTGTGTCCCCACTCCCCACAGTGCAAAGAGAGAGCCCAGTCCAGGTGATGCTCCTGGGACAGTGTTGGTGGAACAGCCTCTGAGCTGGTTCTTCAAGGGATCTGAAATCAACTGGCCCCACCAAAAGACTTGAAAAGATGAATAAGTAATCAGATATAACAACATGCCAAATTGGGTTTAATTGAGAACTAAAATGGATGAGACAGGAACCACATTTGATGGGTGATGAAACTTTTCCTCAAGAAACCTCAAGGAAGATGGGCCACACATTTTTCCAAGTGAAGTCTGGATGGGGTTATTCACTTCACAATCCTGCAGAGAGGCTCAGATGTGGGGGAGCTTGTTGAGAATGCAGATTCCTAGGCCTTGTGTTCTAGAGATAATGAATCAGAAGATCCAAGAGAGGCCTGGGAATCTAGAGCCTTTAAATCCAGTTGGTCAGGTTGTTGATGCCCATGAAGTCTGACAATAGAGATTGACATACTCAAAGCCTGGCTTCCCCACTAAGCCTCCCAAATCCCCCTCAGGAGAAATGATCAGGATGGGTAACACCATTTCCAACATAGCTGATCGGCACTTCCACAGATCCCACATGTATGGCTACCCAAGTGTCCCTACTGTGTCCTCCTCCCTTTCTGCCTGCGAACCTACCACTCCTGCCATTTGGACAATCCTTCCTCTCTGCTTGGCTCAGTTCTCCTTGCTCTGAGAAAGCCCTTAATAGTCCTGAGGCTGGGCCAGGGACCCCTGTGTTCCCACAGCCAAGATTGCACATTTTTGTGTTTCCACACATAGTGACACAGCTTTGCCGCCAAGAACACCTGAACTCCCTTCTCAACAATCAGCATCACCCATGGGACTTGTCAGCAAATATATCTACACACAAGCAATCCCCTGGGACAGGACACCGGGGACACAGATCCAGAGTGACATCATTCCTGTTCCCTAGAGACCCCTGGCCTTCCAGTTTGAGTGCATTAGCATGGTGACATGTCAACTAAGTTTCAGTAGATGTTGTTCTCCTCCACTGTCATTTGGAGAGAGAGGAGCACAGGCATGAATTCCTTTTACCTCCAAGTCATACATAATACCTAAGAGAGTTCAGTCTTCCTAAAATAATAATAATGCATAAAGAGCCTGGGTTGACAAAAGGCTAAGCAAGCTGAGAACACAGGGAGAAGAATTATGTCTCTCAAGAAAGACTTCACCCCCTTCTCCCCCACTTCTACCTCTTAGTCTCCTTCTCCTTTACAGATCTATCTCTCTGCTTCCTCTCATCTATCCTTCATTTATATTTTGGGTTTCTCATGTAAGAATAAGAATATTATATTTAAGCTTGTGTGTCTAATTTATTTTACTTAACATTAAGATGTACTATGTACCTGCACCAATGTCCCATGGAGAATATAACCATTACATACTGCAAGCATGTACTAATTAAATGTGCTTATATTATTGGATTAATTTTTCAGGCCTATATCTTGTAATCTGAGAAACTACTTTGAAGATAACAATATGCACTGTATGAACCACTGTTAATCTAATATCTTGTTTTGAAACTCTGTACCATTATAGTTACTGTTTTTCTCTTTAAATAAAAAATTAAAAATAAATAAATAAAATATCAAAAAAAGAGAGACTTTCCAATATCAGATACTTTAAGGAGCAACACATACATCCCTTGATTTACGAATCACAAATCAATCTTATCTTCCAGTTAAGAGACCTTCTGTGAGTGTCTTAATTGGAAACATTGTATCAGATAAGTCAACTTTCTACGTGAAAGACACACAGTGGACTATCTACTTTTCTCTTCCACAACCTTCTCACTAATGTGGACTTAACCTTTGAACATATAAACTATAATGAGATGTCAGATCATTTGATGATGTCTTGCTAATGAGTAAGACTGTAGGAGAAGTTTCTTGTCTAGACCCTTTGATCACTCCCACTTGGCTTCTAGAAGTCTGTGGACACCCTGAGATTGAATGCAAAGTTGCACTTATCTTGGCAGCAGGGTCGCTTGTCTTCACCAGATCCTTCAAACAAATCTATATCCTCCAGAGTATTGCACCACCATTAGGGAACATCTTACTTAAGGAGTTTTGCAACAAAGAGATAACTAAACTGATCTTTGAAGAGCCCTTAACCTTGTCATTCGCAGCAAAGATTCGAATAACTTCACAGTGCCCATCATTTTCTGTCACAGTCTGATATTCCAGGAATCCAAAGAGGTCCAGAGAGTGTAGCCCACATGATTATAGGTTCCAGTGTACATCAGTCTCCTGTTCCCTCTGTCTCAAGATCCAGAGGCCACTTTACATTTTATAGATGTGGAACTCGCAGGATCTTGGGGGAGGTGTCAATAAGACACAATTACAGTAGCATCAGAAACAGCTATGATCACCAGCACACCTTGTAGACTATCCATGTGGTAGGCTGTGAGCTAAGCATTCCAGACCCAACAGGCCATCTGACAGTTGCAACCGCTGCATAAGCTCAACTATTATTTATCCCACTCTTTCCTAGTCTATTAGCCAAGAAAGTCAAGAACCAGCCAAGGTTAGGACTAGGGGATCTGGGACAGAGCTTGAACTCTCTGTACCTGCTGAGCTTCGGTGTCTCTGGTGGATTTTATAGCTACCCTTGACCCATAGGATGGACCTGGCCTCATGTCCACGCATTTCTTTTTCTCTTCCAGTGTCCAGTTTTACCTTGAGCCCTGAGCCTTTAGTACAGGGTTCTGAATCATGGCTTGTTGCCAGCTGGGATCTTCTACTAACCACACAGACATCACTCTAGCATCAAGGCTACACCACCTGCCCAAAGTGGCAGGCATCCAGTACACATGTGTTAAGAGCTTACCAAGTGCCAAGCCCTACTTTAGGCATGAACACAAAGCACAAGCAAGATCTAAACATAGCTCCTTGATCTGAAGGGACTATAGCTTCATTCATTTTTATGCCTATGTTAATCAGCATTCCTGTGGCAGGGACAAAACATCTGACAGCAGCAATGCAAAGGAAGAGAAACTTGTTTTGGCTCAGGGTTTTAGTGGGTTCAGTGCATAGTTGGTTGGCTCCAAAACAGAAACAGCCTGGCAGAAAGGCATGGTAGAAAACAAGTTGTTGATTCTGTGGAAGCCAGAAAGCAAAAGAGACAGGGAAGGGCCAGGAAGTGGCAGCATGAGAGATAAAATGTTCAAAGGCGCTTCCCCACTCACCTACCTCCTCCAACCAAGCCCCACCTCCTCCCAGTGTATCCAGTTATGAGCTCATCAGTGGAGTAATCTTCTAATAACTATGGCACGCCCGTGATCCAGTCACCTTCCAAAATGCCCATTGATGGACACACGAGATTCCTGAGGGACATTTTAGATGTAAAACGGAACAATCTTTTTCTTTCACTAAATAGTTAATGAACACCTACTTTGTACAATGCGTTGCTGAATTTCTGAGTCAGCTTTGCCTTACTATAGTGAAATACCCGAGGCAATTCAATTATAGAGAAAATGTTTATTTAGCCTATGGTTCTAGAGGTTCCAGTCCAAGACTAAGCAGGCTTTTTCTTTTGAGCTTCTGGTCAAAGCACCAGAAAGCAATGGTGGAGAGTGTGCCGGAGAAAACCACTCACATCATGATCCAGGAGGCAAAAAGAGAGATAAAGAAACTTGGTTCACACAATCCCCTTCAAGGGGATATGGCCAGTGATCGAAGAACTTCTCACCAAATGGTCCCTCCCAGAGCACTGCCCAACAGCACCACTCAGGGCACCAAGCGTCCGACACACGAACCCTTAGGGGACACCATCCAAATTCAAACCGTAGCATTGCAGTTGTTTGTGTTCTTCTTGGAAAGTCAGACCAGTGTTAAACAAGTCAACAAGCACATTATTAAGACCATAAGGGATAAGTGAAAAACACAGTGACTGTTTACATTTTGAAAAAAAGTATCACAGTAAAAAATACACTGTCAAAGGTGATAAGTGTATTTGAAGTAAGGGGGAATATTTTGATGGGAGTTCATGGTAATGTGTCTTCTACTGTAATAAATTTTTAATTCCAATATTGACTATACTTTTTGATCACATCATCAATCAAAACTTTAGGGCAATATCTGTCAAATAAAAATATTATGGCACATGTTCATCTACCTTATTGACCAGATCTGGCACTTCTATCTCTTTTCAAAAATCAAAATGACCATGAAAGGGAAACATTTTGAATCAGTTCAGGACATCAAGGCAGGCACAACAGCGCAACTAAAGACACTCCACAGAGAGGACTTCCAGAGCTGCATGAGGAAGTGGCAAGAGTGACGGGATCAGTGTGCTCGAAGCGAGGAGAAACAGTTTGCAGGGGATTTATGGCAGTGTGTGTTTTATTGTAATGAACTTTTTATATTTACACACGCACTCTGTTTTCACACTATTTCACCATATTTCATGCAGTGATAAGGGCTGCATTGGCCCAGGTGATATGAAAGTGGGTAGCTGGATGATCTGTGGTTGTCTGTCATAGGAGGTGCTATCTGACACAGTCCCCAACTAACCAGCAGACATTGATCATCACATACCCTGAGAACCGAGAGCAGCTGAGGCACAGCCTGGAGCATTTTAAAGTCCAAGGCTGTTTAGAGAGGGTAGCCAGTGCTCCCAGAGCCAGCAGAGTAGTAGAGAGGGTGGAACCAGCATGGGGTCCAGGAGCAGCAGCAAGACGAAGCCAGCGGCCGCAGTGTGGTGGTGCTGTTTAACGGCATCACGCACACACCAAAGAGGTCCGTCCTGATCCGATCTGGGTTTAACCTATCCCAGCCACTGGACTCCATGTTCTTAAGGGCTCTACCTCCCCTTACATGCCAGACCAACCCCACAGGTTCCTGACACACATTCAAGCAGGTCTGAAGCTACCACTCTTGCTGGAATGGGAGCCCCACCCTTCCAGGGTCTTCCCAATACTCCGCACAATTCTACTCCCCAGAAAACCCTCTTTTCTTCATCAGCTCATCTGTCCCTGAAGTCACTCTCATTTTTATAGAAAACAGTGAAGAACAAATGACTGGAAATGAAGCGAGGATGTTTATGCTTCTGCATGCTTGGGAGACAGCTGAACTGCTTCCCCGAGCTGGTGCAACGTCTCCTGACAGCATCACGAAGCACACAGTAAGGCTCTGCAGGTGGACTGAGGAGGTTCCAAGGATGCTGCCCGACTGCTGAGCAAACCGTCTCTAACCCAGAGCTCCACGAGCAGAATGTCCTCCAACCCAGAACTGAGGACTGGGCTCATCACAGACAGTTCCTACGTGAACTCTTCAGCCCATGAAATGAGAGCAGCATAATCCTAGTCTCGAGAAAAGTGGAAGTAAAAGATGTTTTAAAGCACTGCAATGAGATGTCATGGCCGTTTGAATATACTGAACAGTGAAGGAACCGGAAGCAAGAGCCTGGAGAAGCAAACAGGCCTAGTAGTTGCTGCTGGGGTCCTCTGTGTGTCCAGCCATCTAGGCCAAGAAGTCATCTAGGGAGAGAAAGAATGAAAAAAGGAGCCTTTTCATTTTGTTTGTTTCACCTTTGAACAAGGGAGAGTTTTCCAAAAGGTTCCAATTCCCTTTGATTCTGTAGCTGCTGCTGATGGCATTCAAAGGCCTTCGGGGTAACAGGTGCATTTCAAATGAGTGGGAATAACAAATAAACTGGATCCAGGATTTACAGCATTAGCAGTGTCTTTGTTCTCTGGCGTCAGCGCCGGACTTGTGGACAGCAGATTGACACAGCCCACAGGAGCCTGGGGAAATGAGGGGTGCACGCAGACAGACAAAAGGGGAGGGGCGGGGCGGGAGGAGGGCCGGAGGCGGTTCGCCACAGTCCTCCCGTGCACACCATCAGCACTTGCTCTAGGCTCCGCCTACAAACTACTCCCCCTGCGCCCCCCACATCTCAGTGTGGCGCCACAGTCTTGACCCAAGCCATCACGCTCTCTTCCCCATGTGACTTCAGTCGCCTCCTCCTCACTCACCTCCCTGCTTTGCTTTGTCCCTTTCCATCCACTCTCCACACAGCTGTCACCATACACAGCTCATCACATGACCCCCCCCATGGCTTCCTGTAGCATTTGGGAACACACTGTTTGACTGGCTGTGGCCTGCGCCCTTTGCAGGATTTGCCCCTGCCTCACCCTCTTCACTGTGTCCGGATGTGGCAGGCAGCTCCCAAGATGGCACTTAGTGATCTCTTCTTCCTGGTGTGTGTGTGCTTTCCTGGCGTCCCCAGTCCTGTAGTGGGGGCTGGACTTAAAAACTCGCCACCAGATTTCTAGACACACAAGAGGTGAGGGATCCTGTGAGCAGGCCCTCTGCCAGTCGGGCACTGAGATGTCTGCAACCACGGAGGACATGCCTTGTCCACAGCCCGTGGGAGGACCTGAGCAGAAAGCCAGGCCAAGCCTCATGTGGATCCACAACACTGAAACTGAGATGAGGACACAGACCCCACACTGTACCCTCTCTGACAAGTCCTGTGTCTTCTTCACTCTTTATTTCCAGGCTAACATGTCTCTTCCTTGGGCCTGATTACCATCAGTAGTGACCCTGCCCATCATTTACTGCCCACCAGTAGAAACCCTATTCTCCTTCTGTAGCTCAACCTATGGGTAGTAATTAAAAATTGTTTATATATCAACTGAACTACTCTCTCCTAGACATGGATAGATGGTCTGATGGTCCAGTGCATGGAAGGATGGATGGATGGATGGATGGATGGATGGATGGATGGATGGAATGAAGGAAGGAAGGAAGGAAAGATGGATGGATGGATGATAGAAAGATGAAAGAGCAATACCAACACAACGGTGAGCATTCAGAGGAAGATGGCAAACAAGCCGGAGGAGTCAGGATTAGATTAAAGCAGGGGTCAACAACTAAAATTTAATTAGAAAACAACTAAACTCACTTGTTTGCATACTGCCTGTGGCTATTTTCCTACTCTAGCAGAGTTAAACACTTCAGACAGATAGTTTGACCTGGATGGCTAAAGTAGTTATTGGCTGGCCTTTTTCAGGAAAAGTCTATTGACTCAGACTAGGGGGAGGGAATTCTTGGGGCGAGTGGAGAGCTGTCTATAAGTATTTTGTTGACATAGAATCTGAGTTGTTCTATGGATAGAAAACAGGATGAGTGATTAATGGGTAAAAGAGAAACAGATGTGAGATGAACAGAAAAAAGAATATTCTCACAGTAATAGATGCCTTACAAAGAGACTTCCCTGAAAGGAGTGGGAACAGACATTAGACATGTGTAGTGAGAAGCTAGACAGCCACTTCTTAGAGTATTGAGGAGATATCCTAGAATTGTCTGCATGATTTATCAAGGGTCTAGGGCTTCTTTGCTTGTTTCTGTAATGAACCCCTCAGAAGTGAAGGTGAACTACATACTACCTCTCACCATGAAATTTATAATACAAAATATAATATACATGGGATATAGAGAGAACTTATGTTCTAATACAAATTTGAAAATGTATAGTAGAAGCAATAGGTATGTGCTTTTTAATTAACATGTTAATAACAAGACCCAGTTGTGAGTCTAATAACTCTGTAACTTCACAGCAGAGAAGAGCTTATAGCAGAGGTTAGGAAACTATAGCCTACTAGCTGTATATGCCTCCCCACCTGCTTTTGTAAATAAAATTTTGTTGAAACAGCTACACGCACTCATTTGCTGCTAAATCACAGAGTTAGGTACTTGAGGGAGTGTCCATGCTGGCATGAAAATTATCTATTTTCTGGCTTTTTATAGGAAAAGTTTCCAGCTTCTGGCACAAAGGACTTTGAGAATGTTTGTAACACTGAGATATGATATGAAAATATCTAGATGCCTATTGGTGACAAAATCTACCAATCCTGTTGTGGTTTATTTCTAAATTAACGCTTGTGGAAGATAGTAAGTTTCAGGCAATAAATACTTAGGTAAAAGATGCTAAGGGAGGAGGGACAGGGAGTGAACTCTTTATGGCCATGGGGAACATTTGGGGTGATAAGAAAGCTCTGGACTGGATGGTGGTGATGATTATACATTATGAATATGCTTAGTGCCCCTCAACTGCATATTTTAAATTGTCTAAGATAGTAAATTTCTTATATATGTTTTTACTATGAAAAAGTCACTCTTCCTCCCATGGGCATTCATCTCCATCCCCCAACTGCCAATTCTACCCACGAACTCTAAGTACAGATCCCAGTAGATGATGTAGATGTTTCCTTCCTGTTTAAGACAGGAGATTTCAGACCTGCTCTGGATAATGCTGTGAGCAACAGGAAGTGGGATGGAGTGGGTGGGTGGGGCTGCAAAGAGCTAGTTGTGGAAGGAGGGGCTCTGAAGCTCTCTGCTCTTAGGAAGAGGGATCTCTGAATCTGAATTCCTTAGCACTGCTCATTTCTCTCCTGCTCCTACAGGTTTTCATCACCACATTGCAAGATCTCATGTCTTGTGTGCAGAGAGGGCAGGACTTGAACCTGAGCATCTAGCCCCAAAGTCCATGCCCTCTCCCACTATAACAGCCTGCTTTTTCTTCCGCTCTCAGTCCTCCAGGCCATGGAGTATAAAGATTGGTAAGACGTCATTCTGTAGCAGGACCTATGACTTTCATCTGGGATCAGAATGTGGATTCTCACAGAGAGTCAGCAGAAGGATAGAACCTACTCCCAAGAGCCTCAGGCACACGTCTGGATGGAGCATGTAGCTGTACCACTAGCTTCTACTGAAGAAGTACAAGAAGGGGTGCACCTCTCAGCCACTTCAAGATCCAAGGGTCCCTCAGAGCAATTCACTAGGTTTGAATTTTACCAATTGCAAGCTGCTCTCAGATCTCTGAAGCCACCAAGTTCAAAGCATGCATTTAACACATAGAAAGAAATGTCTTTGTCCACATCCTGGAAAGACAGTGGCCTCAGATGCCCTGCAAAGACAGGGTGCCTAATTGAAGAACTCAATTTTGTTTTCATCGGAATCAATTCGGAGGGATTTTCATTTTCAATTATTCAGCAACATCCAATTTTCCCACACACCTCAGCCAGATAGGAAGAGAGAAATTGCATATGTCAATCACCATGAAGAGTTGCTGACCAGCATGAGGTCACCCTGCAACCCCTTTTCACAAAGGGGGGTTACAGGGCCCAGGGAATGTTCCCTAACTTTCCTGAGACAAATGGAGACAGCAGATGGCCTTTGCCCTCGACTCCAGGACACTGTCTGGCATTTGCTACTCCTGTAAAGGAGAGATACAGATAATCTCCATACCAGCAAGAGTGATATGCCTGGGGAGGAGGAGGGAAGAAGCCCCTTTCTATTCCACAGCCTCTCTACTCCTGCTTCATCCAATATCAGGGACAGTCCTTCCCAGACCCTTGGAACCAAAAGGGATACCAGAGTCACAAATCTGATGGGGACTCCAGAGCCACTTCTTCTGTCTCCATGGTCCTCAGCTATCTGTGTGATTATTCTGACCCTTAGCTTGTTATGCCTTAAAGGTATACACACTTCTAGTTCCTAAGACCAGAGAGGTTACACAACTCCCCCAAATTTCCACAAGCAGTTAGTGGCAGAACCTGGGTTCAAAGCAGGGGTTCTGGCAATGGAAACTTGTCCTTAACTCCTGTACTGCAGTGGGCAGGCCCTGATGTGTACTAGGCTCCCAGTGAACAACATCAACCATTCCCTCTGAAAGAATAGATCATATTCTACATGGCATTTGGTTATAAGTCTGCTGGCCAGTTAATGCTCTGAAGACAGGAGCTCCCTGTACTGCAGGTACTTGCTACCTTATACTTGACCACTCAGTTATTAATTCATATATTCAGCCCCACAACTCAAATACAAACCAATTATAGCATGGCTAGTATGTGCCTGGCTTTGCACTAGCAAACCAGAAGAATAAAGTGAGTGGCCCCTCGTACACTTACCTGACTATCCTCCATGGTCCAGACACTCTCACTGCACCCCACAAAGCACAGTGAGCAGGGGAAGCCAGTATGTAAAGCACTGGGTGTAAATGTGTTCAGAGGGACAGAGTCCTGAGAGAGATACAGAAGTGGGCTTTCCCTGGAAATGCTAATTTAAAAATGGCAAATTCTAGAGATCTACTGTACAGTATAGTGCTTATATTTATTGATAAGTCATGAGAAAACCCCACCCCCATGGGAGATTGATTAAATACTCTTTCCTTCCCTACCCATTCCACTTCAGTTCCCCTTGGCCCAAACCACAATGGCCAACCCCACCCTCATTCCCCTTGGCAGGACTAGATGTTCACCTGTGACGAACAACCCATCCCCACTCGGGCTCTTCTGGCCCATCCCTGGACACCTTCCCTGGAAAATAGCTTTAAAACCCCACACTTTGCTCAGCTCAGGGGTGTCCTGGTCCACTGGGTATCCCACCATGTCACTCTTCCACCCAATAAAGACTCCTTTCATATCAGAATGTCTGGTCTGGTTCTATGTGGGTCTTGGCCCAATCATTTATAAATGCTGCATTGTATCCTTGAACTTTGCTAAGAAGGTAGGTCTTATGCTAAGTGTTCTTACCTATACACTTTGCATATTTGTGTTTCCTTCCAAATTCCTGTTGAAACTTTATCCCCTGTGCAATACTATTAGGAAGCATGTCCTTTAGGAGGAGTGAGGTATGAACGTTCTGTCCTCCTGCATAGCATGAGTTCCACATAACAGGGCTGGAGGGAGCCAGTGGGCCCCTGTCACCTTCCTGCCTTGCACCCTGTCAGGATGCAGCAACCCAACATCATTGTGGAAGCAGAAGCAACCTTTATTAGACTTTGATCTGCTGGAATTCTGATCCTGAGCTTTTGACTTCCAGAATTGTGAATAAAATAAGTGTCTGTTAATAATTTCTTTATAAATTACTAAGTCTCAGGTATTTGCTACAGAGACTAAGATTATCCAAAGAAGAAGGAGAAGAAGGGGGAGGAAGAGGAGGACAAGGAGAAGGTGGAGGAGGAGAAGGAGAGAAAGAGAAAAAAGAAAAAGGATGAGAAGGAGGAGGAGGAGGAGGAGGAGGAGGAGGAGGAATAAAAAGGGCAGGAGGGACCTTTGCCAGGGGATGGATATATGTATGGACTTGATAGTGGTAATGGTTTTGTGGCTGTACACTTATTCCTAAACTCATACATACATCTTCCTAAACACATTGTGATGTAGACAGTAAGCATGTACAGCTTTTTATATGGCAATCATATCCCAGTAAAGTGACTTTAAAAAATAGTGCAAGAATTCCCCTTTACCTTTCAACAGCTCTTCTCATGGAAATAATACCATTTGATGGAGGGCAGCCACACACTACCCTGAACAATTACTCTGCTCCCAGTATTATTCTAAGTTCTTTAAAGCTCTGCATTTTTGTGATTTAAAAAACCTGTTTTGGTCCCAATTTATAGATGAAAAGGCCTGAAGACAAATATGCTCTAATTTGCCCTAAGTTTCCCAGATGGGAAGGTGGGGACAAGATTTTCCTATTCATTTATTTTGTTTTTATTTTATTTAGTGGTACTGCAGATTCAACCTAGGACATTCTAACTACATCATTAGTCCCTTTTGACTTTTTAAATTTTGAGACAGGATTTATCTAAATAGCCCAGACTGGGCTCAAACTTGCAATCTTCTTCCGCCTCTCAGAGCACTAGAATTACAGACATGCCTCATACACCCAGTTTAGGACAAGATTTTCCACCCTGAAAATCTGGCTCCAAAAAATGATCTCTTATCATTTTATCATGCTAGATCCCCTCCTCTCACCACCACCAGGAATAAGTGTCGCTTGGACCAGCTGCCAGGGCAGAATGGTCTGGCAGTAACAAGGCCAAGAGTGATAGAGAATTCTCTCCTCAGCCCCAGCTGGGATGGAAGGTTTCCAGACTGGCTGTGACCTCAGACTCCAGCACCTAAAGTGGCTACTACTTTATCTCTGAGGCCGGAGGAGGAGGAAGCAGCAGCTGGCAACAGCAAGGGGCTTTAACATCTCTGAGTGATGTTTTTGGTTCTGGTGAAGATGGAAGCTGCAGGGACCAGATGGGGAGTCTGAGCAGCAGGACTCGGGGAGAAGGCAGGAGAGAAGTTAGGCTCCTCAGGGGTCAAGCCATCAAGGGTCTTTGCTGCCTTCCTAGGGGAGGCAGGCACACAGGGTGAGTACCACAGTGAGGGACCACCTCAAGTACGTGGACCAGAAATTGGGAAAACTGCAGATTGGAGAGGGGAGAACATTCCCAAGGCCGGGCTCAAGGTTCCCTCTGATTAAGAAGCCACTGTCAAAACAAGGGATCGATCTAGACAGGCTTGTTTAACTGTCTGATCCACTCAAACCCTGTGAGGCGGGGAGAGCACCGGAGACAGATAGGGGCAGAGTGTCACCCAGAATGCTGCTGGAATCACAACATGACAGTTCAGGAAGGTGCTGCGACAGTCTTCAGAGGAACAACTTCATAGTTTTTCGTGGGGAAGATGTCCCCCCTTACAAAGCTCTTTTTCAGGAACCTCTGACACTGACCAGCAAATACATGGAAGCAGCCAGGGAAGAAATAGATAGAGCTCACAGACAAAAGGACAGGTCCCTCCTTTTGTCCCCAAGGCCAGCTGGGGGCTGCAGTGGTGAGCAAGGAGCATCCTAAGCATAGTCACCCACGAGTCAGGGGCCGTGTGGACAGTCCCTACTTCCTCTACCCTCTGCTCCCAATCTTGCTCCTCTGGATTTATACTCCAGTCAGATTCCCAGAGCCAACATCAATCTACTCAATACAAGGCCCAAGACAAACCACTGTACAAGATCTCTGAGGCAGCAGTTCAGACAACAGGCTCTGCAGCCTAGAAATGGGCTGAGCACTGACCATTGGTACATGGCATTAATAAAAACTGCTTCCTAGAGTGTGGAAAGATTAATGCAAAAGAGTGGGTAGGGCTCCAAAGCCCAACATCTCCCACATAGGGAGTACTCAGTACAGACACCAAAAGACAGGGCTGTTGTCCTTCCAAGCCAGAGTTTAGATCTGATGGAAAACACTGGGTCTTGAACAAGTGATTCCCATAGAGTGATATGGTAACAGAGCCAAACCAAAAGGCCATCTCTGTCTGGTAGAGGTGGACAGTGGATGAGGGGGCATTAGCTCCTGCCACAGAGAGGAAAGAGCAGGTATTAGTCATTTTAGTGACTCAGGGCCCACCTAGGGCACACAGAGAAAGTACATGAAGAATATTTGTTGCAAGAAACTGAAGCCAGTCTTAAAGAATGAGCAGCAGTCAGGCCAGACAGAAAGGGCAGGCAGGCAGGGATCAGCAGGCCAGAGGCCTGGAGCTGTGACTGATGGGCAATGCCAAGGAGTTCAGCCTTGGTGTGTGTGAGGGGAGCAAGTGACAGAAGACAGACTGTACGTGTGGACAGTTTAGCTCATGAAGAAGCTCGTGTTGCTGGCCTCAGAGTTCACACTACTTCCCACAGGCAGAGCAGAGACTCAGTGGGTTTCAGAGAAGCAGCCAATTCCATGCACACCTTTGAAACACCATGTGGGGGCAGAGGAAGAGGGTGGCTGGATACACAGAGGCCAGAGAGAAAGACAGTGTTAAAACCACAGGTACTTCAATCTGAATGTTTATGTTCCTTCAAAATCCACATGTTGAAAATTTAACCCCCAAAGTGCTGGTATTTGGAGGTGGGGCCTGTGGAAGGTGCTTAGGTCACGAGAGCTTAACCCTTGTGAATAGGATTAGTGCCCTTATACAAGAGACCCAGAGAGTTATTGACTGTTCTGCCGTGGGGGACTATAGTGGAAGGATGCCCCACTAGGAAGCAGCCTTCACCAACACTGACTCTGCTGGAGCCTTGATCCCGGACTTCCTGCCCTACAGAACTGTGAGCAATAGATTATGCATGTACCACCCAGGTTATGGCTTATAGCAGCCCAAGTGGACAAAAAGCCCGGGGCAGGGATGTGCCCCTGTGGACAGAGGGAGGAAGCAGAGGAAAAGGAGAGAAGCAAGAGGAGAGAGGTGTGAGGGTTTGGGGGTTTCAAGGGAGAACTGGGACACAGAGTGATTAACCTCTGTAAGGTGCAGTAAAAGAAAGAGATGAGTCAGGGTGACAGTGTGTGTGGATAGAGGAGCCAGGTATTGAAACTGGAAGGTACTAGAACAGTCACTTCTGCTGCCCTGTTGAGTTTGGGTACAGGTCAGGCCTACCTGTGCACTCTAATCTCATGGTGAATCTCCTTCCTGGTCCCCCATGGTCCACACCATTTGTTTTCTTCCCAGAGCACCACTGGCACCTTGGAACTAAGAGTCCCATCATACTGTTTGGCTTTCTCCTCAAAATTAGTGAAGTAAAACATCTCAAGAAAAACCTGTTGGTGGCTTTGATCCACTTGCAGGTCTGAGGTACTGCATGTCCTCAGGGACAAAATGGTCATGTAGCTGGTATCAGTGCATGTGTTGAGTGAGCAGAGAAAAGAAAACACACCCCCAGAAACAGCACCCAATCTCACATGTGTGAAGCCACCTGACGGAGACACTCAGAGAACCAGATATATAATGAAAATTAGGGTCTCCCACTCAGAGCAGTCCCTGCTCTTTTCTGAGCCTCAGCTTCCTCAATGCAAAATGATGCTGGTACAGACTGTTTGGCAACCTCATTGAATCAGCTATGGGAACCTCACATCATATGACCTAGCTCATCATGGGCTCAGCAGTCAGTCTCAGTGCTAATTATGGTGATGACTCTGATGATGCCTGGTGGGATGATGGAGACTCCCTGATACTTTCACCTGTAAAACCCTTCAGAGACCCTACTGCTCTCAGCATGAAGACAGACACTTAATATGGCTGACCCAAGACCCATCACTGAGCTCTGCTGCTTACACCTTGTGTTAGCCATTTTATACAGTTTATTAAATGGAACCACCTGAGATGGACTCACTTTGTGTTTGCAGTTCTGGAGGCTCGAGAGCATGGCACTAGCATTCGGCCAACTCTAGTAAAGTCCTCATGATGATGACCTCAAAGTGGAAGAAGCACAAGCAAGAATGTATTGCATCAGACAGAAGCCAGAGAGGAGGAAGTGGCCAGCGTGTTCTTTTACACAGCTCACTCTCACAAAAAGGAATTAAGAGTCCTGTAAGAACGTGATCCTCCTGAGGGTGATGCCTAAAAGACCTAAAGTCCTCTATAAGCCTCACTTCTTACAGGTCCCACCAGCTCAAAACCACCACACTGAGGATCAAGACTCCAACACAGGAACCCCTAGGGACAAACCACATCGAAACCAGAGCCCCACCTTGATGACACCCTTTCTCTCTCTCTTATCTCCAGCTTGGCTTCTCTAAGTGGATGGATACTCGCCCTCCTCCCAACTAGGGAGATCTCCTGTCCCCTGAGCTGCAGCTGACTTGTTGCTTCTTCTATTAATTTTTCCTTCCCTTGCTCATTCAGAAGACACATTTCTATTATCTACTCTGTGCCAAGCCTCATAAAAATGGAAGTACCTGGAACTCTAACCAGGGACAGGGTGTCAGTGAGAGGGCGGTCATCCATCAGTACCTGCTTGCCAGCAAGTTCAGTTTAAATAGAAGTGTGGGGAGGGGGGTAAGTAGAAGGAAAAGGATCCCAAAGATGTAGGCTGGCCCCCAATCATGTTTAATTGCAGTGATAGAAATGGAGCCGCCCCAGAAATGCCTACCTCCAACAGAGACAGAAAGAAGCTAGGAGATGAGAACTACATTATAAAGTAGGGAGGAAGTAGCAGAAAGAGAGTATCTTCAGCTAAACCCCAAGTGGAGTTTTGAATCTGTGTCTTGTGGGATTGACTGATAGGTGAGTGGAATGGGCAGCTCTTTTGCCCCAGATGCTTATTTGCACAGGAAGGACAGAGGCTGCGGGGAGCAGTATTTTTGCTTCATTCCCCATGGAAGAGGAGAACACAGAGAGGGTAGAATGTATCCCTGTTTTCCCAGCTTGGACCCAGGGCTAAAAAGTTATTGAGAAAAAGATCTTCAAGCAGGAAATGTGGGGCTGTTTTTGGTAGAGGCTGTGGGATGGAGGGTTCATGGCATGGCTTTGGGGCCAGATGGCACATTTGGTAAGGGGAAGAGATGGCTGTGTCATTTCTGCAATGAAAACTATGTCATTTCAGCCTGAGGACCCCAAGGAGCCCCACGAGTTTTATAATGTGGGGATACTAGAAGCAAGGCAAACTTCCTAGATGAGCTAGAGGCAGAGCCAAGAGGAACAGCCAGGAAAGGAAAGAGCAATTCCACCTCCTTCAGAATCCGCAGCACCTCAACACCCAAGGGAGCAGCAAGTGGACAAGACGAAGACGAACAATGGTGAGTATCCTTCAGGAGCCCTTGGGTGCTGGCTGGAAGTCCCGGTTTACATATGAGAACCAGTGCCACCCATCACCCCAGAGCACCCACATGGAGACCTGGAAGCTCACAGCGCAGCAGAGCCAGCAAGAGCTGCTGTCCTACCTAGTAGATCTTCCAAACCCAGATGCTCCTTAGGACCAGAAGCCTGGAGCCATGATATCAACTAAGCCAGATGGAAATTAAGTAACTGCACCCCAATGCAATACCCACACCCCAGCCTACTTCAGGCCCGAGGTGGCTCAGGCCCTGCCCTGAGCTGAGCTCATTATTGAGCCTAGCAGCAAGACTGCGAGCGGCACCAATTCCTCCAGGCTGCACAGTTCCCCGAGAAGGGATAATAAATGTGTTAGGAAGCGTGGGGTGATTTATTAAAGTGCATTGTATTGCAATGGTTTTACAAGAAGATTAATTTTTAATAAAGAAACCTATTACCTCACTCTTCGAGGACCTTCGCACACCTAAGAAAAATGATTCTCTTTCCCTCTATGGAGACGACTGGGGCTTCTTTCCTGGAACAGGGTCCACTTTGTTTTCTTGGGCTCCCTCTGATAGAAGGAAATGGACTTTCTGAGTGAACCCAAGTGGACTTTGGGCCTCTTCTCGGTCCATTAGTGACTGAAGGCCTATTTTTCAGTCTCCTTTCTCAGCCATGCTGGCTTAAGTCTCCGGTCAATGAAGCTGCTCCTGTTCTAATGATAAGATGTGGCCCAAGCAGATGAAGGGACAGACCTCAGATACCCTGGACCAGTAAGGCATGGCCTGCTGGAACTTCCAGACAGAGGCTGGAGGGGTGGAACAGGAAGTTAAAGGAGATCTACTTGTGATTAAGATATCAGAAACCAATGCAAAATAATGGTACATAAGAAAGAAGCTACGTGTATAGGAGTAGATGAGAGGCTGGGCTTAGGAATCAGGAGCACTCCAGCCAGGTGACTTTGGGGAGGTCACATGACCTTTGAGCTTGAATTTCCTTAGCTGTGAAATGGTGGAATTGGGGGAAGACTCCATTAACTGGAACAGGCAACAAGTTCAGCAACAGAGCCTGAGTTTACAGTTATTACTGCTGCTGTTGCTGCTTGTGTTTCATAAAGAAGACAGAGGAAAAGCTGGTGAGCCTGGGGCCTGTAGGGCAGAGAGCAGAGACATGTGGCACAAGTTAAAGGCTCCTTAGTAGGAGTAGCAAACAAGCAAACAGAGAGCAGCTGGCTGAAGAAGAGACTTCAGCAAAAGCTAAGAAAGGACAACGCTAGAATCTAAGGGGCACAGGCAGCTGCAGAGGGACCCAGGAGACGCTTTCTCAGAGGAAGGTACCCTCCAGCAAGAGTAATTAGAGCTAGGTTAACTCAGAGACAGACGGTTAGTCATTGAAATTAATAATTATTATTATAATTATCGTTATTATCATAATTGCTTAGAGTTAAGTCACTTCATGCAACCAAAATTAGTTGAGAAACTACAATGTGCCAACCCTAGAATTCATCAACCATAATCCCAGGGTCCCAGGCCAGAAATGAGGCCTATTAGTTCTATATAAATGGCTCTTACTAAGTTCGAGGTGAAAATAAATCACTAAAATTCCCAATGAGACTGGATCCAAATAAAGATATACCAATAATAGCTAAAAAAATTAAGTGCTTGGTCTATGCAGACACAACGCCAAGTACTCAATCTCTTGGTTCATTTAAATATTAATACATCACATATCTGATAAAGCATCCCTATTACATAAAGCATACCTAAAATTCAATAAGACTTTCCTGTTCTGCATTTTTCTTTCTTTGCAGTGCTGGGAATTGAACCCAGGACCTCGTGCATGCCACAAAAATGTTCTACCACTGAACTATATCTCTAGGCTCTATTCTAGACATTGAATATAAGTGAAATCCCTTAATATGTGGCTTTTGGGGTCTGGTTTCTTTCCCTGGGTAGAATATGTTCAAAGTTCACCCCTTCTACTATATGTATTAGCACTTCATTCTTTTTATGATTGAATAATATTCCTCTGTACAGTTATATCACACAGAAAGAAAAAGTAAATGAGTAGTTGCCAGGGCTGAGGGAGGAGGGGAGGACAGTAACCTCTTAGCAGGTATGGGGGTTCTGTTTAGGTGACAAAAGTGTTCTGGAGACAGAAAGTGGGAATGGATGCACAATGCTGTGAATGGTTTAGAACCAAGGAATTGTATGCTTTAGAATGATTAAAATGTGGATTTGCGTTGTGTTCATTTTACCACAATAAAACCATCTCAACATAGTTGACAACCCATATTTTAAAAATGGACAAGGTGTTCCCAAGTATCTGAATGGACACTTAACCAAGGAAGATAGACATATGGCAAATGAAGAAGTGCAAGATGCCTCCCATTACTTACTATTAGAGGAATGCAAGTTGAGACCACACTGAGACACTGCTGCAGACCCAAGAGATCATCTAAAATTATGAAGACTGGTCCTAGGAAATGTTGCTGAATCAATGAGGAACCGGAACACCTGCACACTGCCTAGGAATGTAAAATGAATCTATCATTTTGGAGAAAAGTGAGGCAGTTTCTTAGAAAGAAAAACATTCACCTAATGTTTAATAATCCCAGCCATTCCACATTCAGCTGTTCACTCAAGAGAAGTGGAAAGATTTGTACCCAGATGTGCATATCGGCTTTAGCTATCAGAGACCCAAAATGAAAACTGCCCAAGGGCCCCTTCATTAGTATTGGGATAAATAAAATGTGATATAGCCTCCGAGTGGAATTCTACTCAGCAAGAAAAGGAAGAAAAACTGTTGCATTCAACTGCATGGGTGGACTTGAAATCTACTAAAGTCAAAGAAGTCAGATGCAGAAGACAGAACTTACTGAGCCTTGTCTATTCAATTTACATGAAATGTCTAGTGGGTTGAGCATGGTAGCACACACCTGTTGTCCCATTACTTTAGGAGGCTGAAGCAAGAGGATTGCAAGTCTGAGCTCAGCCTGGGCAAGTTAGTAACTTAGCAAGACACTGTCTCAAATTAAAAGGACTGCAGACATAGTTCAGTGGTAAAGCACCCTTGGGTTCAATCTGTAACACTGAAAACAAAAAGGAATGTCCAGAAAAGGCAAATTCAGAGAGACAGACAGTAGATCAGAGGTTTCCTCAAGCTTCAGGAGTTGCCCAGAACTAGGAAGGACTAACACAAACGAAATATTTGGGCTGTGGAGAGTTACAGAAATGTGTCTGTGGTAATAATGGTATACTATGAAGTTATGAAAAGTCATCGTATCGTATAACTGGGCTATTGCAGTGTGTCACCTATCTCCATAGTGCTTTTAAAATGGTGTGCCCCCTATGGTTGCATTTATATAAAATTCTAGAATTGATGAATTGAACTATAGAGTGGGAACTAGATCCATGGTTGCCTGAGGAAATGGGAAGCAAGGAGTGGCAGGGGTGGAGAGATTACAAAGGGATACAAAGAAACTCTTGGGGGTGAGGCATATTTTCATTATCTTGATTATGGTGATGGTTTCACAGATACATGCATACTTCATTACTTATTATCCATAACAGGTGTGAAGTTTTCTGGATAGATAACTTCTACACCTATGTGTTTTTGAAGGAGAGGAGACTCCGCTGAGACCAGGCTGATTCTCCATGTCCTCCACATGTTGCACATGTGTACACACACAGACACACACACACATCCAGAGAGAAGATATCAGCAGTGAGGCTCAGCACCAGAAAAGGAGCTGTGAGGTCTCACCCTCAAGAGGAACAGAAATCTGAGCGCATATTTTGCTCTGCTTCTCGAGGAAGGAAGTTTAGGGATTCCCCAGCCGTGTCCATCCACTAAGAGTGTCGTTCAAGTTAGGGAAGTGACAGCAGTGTCAGAGATGCTGCAAACACTGATGGATAGAAGTACAAGTGTGTGAAAGCTGAGGACCCTGTGCATTCCTCTGCTAGGGATACTGTGGCAGGTTACAAACAATAGCCTCATAATTCTGGAGCTTGGAGTCCAAGATCAAGTTATCATCAGGGTTGATTCTTCTGATGGCTTTCTCCATGACTATGGACGTTGTCTTTACCCTGTCTTCTCATGGTTTTCCGTCTGTGTGTGTATCTGTGTCCTACTCTCCTCTGTCACACCTGCCACTTTGGATTGGGATTTTATTGTAACACTCTAATGACTTCACTGGAGCTTAACTACCCCCTTTAAAGACCCTCTCTGTAATGTCTTGGGAACTAGGATTATAACATACAAATTTGCAGGTAGGGACACAACTTCTCCAAGAATAGCCTTAGAGGATGCTGGTGTAAAAGCAGTAAGCCCGGAAGGTACTCAGGAGACAGAACAAGGGATAGACTGTAAGAAATGAATCAGGCAGCCCCAGATATGAAAGATTTTAATGTTTCTGAGGTCATATGTTATTACTGACTGTTCTGTCTTGGGTGGACATGGATCCTTGGAATGGTTGGGTAGCCCAGATCTGCACTAGCATCAGCTGGAAGGCTATATGTAATGCAAAAATCTCTTAACTCCATCCCAGAGCAGCTATAACAGGTGATTTCTCATGTCAATTTGAGAAGTTCAGAAACTTAACTAAGTCACCTCAGCAATCTTATACTCTAGGGTGTAGAGGACACCCTACAGCCCCACCCTAGGGCTGTATGCCCTAGGGTGACATACAGCCTAGATTGTATAAAAGAGAAATGAGGAAGGATGAACTTGCTTCTGTTCTTCAGAGGAGCTCCAGTCTTTGCCTCTTCAGCCTGAAGATCATCTCCTGGTTTCTAGCACAGGCTCTTTCGCTTCCACCTAAGATCCTTCTGCCTTCTGGTGTAGATTCTTCAGCCTCCCACCCCAGACCCTTCAGCCTCCTGTTACAGACTTGCATGAGAGACAGCAGTGAACTCTAGACCTTGGACTGAAACCTTTAGACTGTAGTATGCAGACACCCTTTGCACTTCTCATCCAACTCTCTGGCTGAACGTTGTAAGCCAATCTTGTAATTTCTTACACATTTGTATATCTTATGTTATATCTGTTTCTCTAGTAAACCACTGACTGATGCACCAACCAAATCAGAGCCCACGTGAAAATGTTCCCAGGTGAGTCCTATGTTAACATCAAGCAGTGTTGGTCTAGGACTCTAACTTTCTTACAATATCCCTGCCTCTCAGAAGCCAGGTAGTCTAGGATTGATTCCAGTTCTAACTGTTTCCCACTTACCCCTCTACCCCGGTGTATACACTTGTGTGACTACCTATGCAATTAAGTTATAATGAAGCTGTAATGAGCCCTATTAGCAAACTGGTTTGCACCCAATTGATTTTCTAGTTGTGCAAATGTACTCCGTAATGACCCATTTTAATAGTAAGTAAAATTATCCCAGAAACACAGCTTCACCTATGTCAGTAAGACAGCTTTCTGAGATGACCCAATAAGAAGTCAATTCACAGGCATTCCCACCCCTGCCTCCCCAGAATGCTGCAAAATGGTAAAGGAAATGCTAGCGGACAAACTTAGGTAGTTGCAGGTCCCAGCTCTGGGCTGGGCAGGCAGACACAGGTCTACAGGGCCTGTGGGTGATCATGATCATCTTACGGCTTCACTGTCACCATGTACAGACTCAGAGCAGGTAAGTTATCATGTTCTTGTCACCCAGCAAAAGAATAGAGGATCCTAATTGGACCAGGACAACTTATGACCATGCTGAGCCAGGCTTAGCCACTGCTGGTAGAAGTTTGGGAGCAGTGTTATCTTTTCCAAGGTATCTGATGAAATGGGATAAGGCCAGCTGTCCGCTTACTCCCTATGGGAACAATCTTCTCATATCCAAAGCCAAACCCTTACATTTCTCTTGTTGCTGAGACAAAATACCTGAGGCCCAAAATTAGGAAGGAAAGGTTTATTTAGCTTAGAGTTTTTGGAGGTTTCAGTCCATACTTGGCTGGCTCCAAGGCAGAGTGGCACATGGCAGAGGACAATAGGCCATGGTGGTGGAAGACAGCAAAAGCAGCAAGAGCAAAAGGGAGGAGCAGAAGCAAGCAGCCTCTTTCCCTTCCTTACGTTGTATGCAAACTATCCACCCCAGGGTTGGTGTAGCACTCACATTCATGAATCAATCATAAACTCTAGAATCCTGCCCCATTATCACATAAGGATTTGAGGGGACATGCAGACACAAACCACATAACACCAGGCCTTGGAAGATATCTCTCTGATAGGCCACTGTTCCTTCTCTTCCTGTAGGTCCTCCCCTCCTATGGGAAAAGCTCTCTGCTTGGGAATGGGCTAGGAGAGGCTTAGCAGGCTGAGAGGTAAGAAGGCCTTGACATAAGGGTGTGGAGGGGCTCAGAAGGTGGACTAAGTCAGAGACCCTACAGCCCCTTCCTCTGTGCTAGTCAGGGTAGCTCATCCCAGGCATGACTTACTCAGCTTTCTGCTGCCTCTCACACTGCCTGTGGTCCCTGGCAAAGACCCAGTTTCTTAATGAACTCCCCATCACTGGTTTCACTCTCCAGGCCCTACCTTAAACCCTTAGAAAGCAAAACAGACTGGTGGCCTGTTCAGCTCTGCTATTTGAATGATGTTGTTTCTCCAGAGCTCATGCTGAAACTTATCCCTAGGTTAGGATGGGATGGTCACATCTGGTCTCTTTGGAGAAGTGACTAATAGATTCATGTTTCATAAAAAAGCTTGAAGGAACTACCTTAGACTTTTCTGCTCTTCCTATTTTCCACTAGGTGAGGACACAGGGATGGTCCTTGCTACAGGTGAAAACACAGGAAGAAGTTCTCCCACACACACCAAACGCAGTACCTGATCTTGGACCTCTTAAGGCCTCCACAACCAGGGGAATAAATGTTCTTTCTAAATTACTTGGTCTAGGGCATTTTGGTACAGCACCACGAACAGGCTGAGACAACCTCCTTTGGTGGATGATAAAGAAGGACAGGAAATGAAAGAAGGCGCCACAGTGAGAAACTCAGGTCAGTCAGCAAAGACCTGAGGCACCTTCCTGCTTCTGGACCTCAGATGAAATGGGATAAGGCCAGCTGTCCCCTTACTCCCTATGGGAACAGTCTTCTCATACCCAAAGCCATTACCATCACTCCTTGACAGAGAACCTGATGCCCTGCTGGCGTTTGTGCCACACTGAGTTCCCCGTCTGTCACCTAGATCCACGTAGCCTCCTTCTCCGTTCTTTTCTTTTTTGTACCAGGAATCAAACTCCCGACCTCACACTTGCCAGGCAGACACTGTGCAGTTGAGCTGTATCCCCGGCCCCCTTCTCCATTCTGAGCCCCCACCCCACTCTGTGGTCAAAGGGAGACTTTACCAGGACCACAGCAGGCTGGAAGAGGGGCAGACAGAAGGTTTTTCTCTGGTTGCCTCTCTGCTAGAATAAGGGTTGCTTGTGACTTGACCCTCTTCAGAAGTTCACATCTCTTACAGTTCAGGTTTAAATTTTCCCTCTAAATTCTCATTTGTTTGAAAGCTGATGATATCAATGGGGTGCCAGATCCCCTGAGGCACCCGAGAGCTGAATGTGTTGCTAAGAGGTGGGGGCTACTTGGGATAGGTCCCTGCTGTGTGTAACCTAGAAAAGCGTATTCTCGTCTCTGGCTCCCCTTCTCTATATGCCTGGTGGCCGCTACAGGTTGAAGAGTTTTCCTCCACCATTCCCTTCTCCCATGCGATTTCTGCCTTGGAACTGACCAACCACGGACTAAAACTATGAGCCACAGTAATTCTCCCCTCCTTTATGTTGGGGATGTCAGGTATTTTGTCCCAGTGATAGGAAAGCAGTTAAGACAACACCCACATTAGGTCACCTCTCTGATGACCTGCAGACTCATAGTCCCTGTCCCCTTCAGAGCTCAGGAGTGGTGGCAGTGCCCCACTGCTGTCAAACCCGAGACGCTCGACCTCCTTTAGTGGTTCCCTTTGCTCTTGGATAAATGATCCTCTTGTTATGCCCTTCTCAGCTCTTCAATCACTCCATGCCCTCTGTTCCTGGTGGCCTCCCTGACCCACACAGGATCTTACATTTTTGATCTCCAACCCTCCAACACAAACCTAAAGAAGCATTAGTAGTCTTGGGTTGGAGATAAGGGATATGAGACTCAGAATTCACATTTGCAGGACCCCAGTGCCGTACATCAGTTACTAATCAGAATTTTGGACCTATAGAAGCTAATCATATTTGTGGTGTGTGAGTAGGAGGTAAGGTGCTTATTGAATAAATCAGTGGGTAAACTAATGGACCCATCTATCTGACCCTTGAATGCAGCATTTTAACCCAGGGTCTATTTCAGGCTAAACACTGTGCTTTCTTCAGTCCATAGGAACTATTATAGCTCAGCTCTGTCTGTCACTCATTCCAAGTTCCTCAAAGACCTTTGGCCAAACTACCCCCAGACTCATCCCAACCAAACCTGATCAGCTTCTTCCAAGAATGCCATTACTGGATTTTCCCACCCCTGAGCCTTGGCTTCACCAAAGCCCTTTGCCTTCATCTACAAATTTTTCCAATATACTGCAGTTTTAGCGGGACTATTAAAAAGCTGTCAGAGAAATGCTGGTAATGGCAAAAACATTTCTCAGGGGCCGTCAGTGCCCCTACATATCCATCAGAGCAGGATTGCATGAAAAGGCAGCCCTCATTTAGAACATGTCAGTTCTGATTATTAATGTGGGGAAAACACCTGCTCAGTACGTTTGTCTGGGAGGTGAGCTTAGCAGGACATGAGGGCAAGCTGCAGCCTCAGCTGCAGAGAACACCCTGGTGTCCAGGCCCAGTCTGCTGGAAGGCCACTGTAATTAATTAGGATTTGGCTATCTCAGCATTGGAGGAGAGGGAGGAAGGAAGGGCAGAGTAGGCAGTGAGGGCCACGCGGAACTCTAAGGCTGGGCTCCCCCTGGGCAGGTGAAATGCAATTCACACCTGGAATCCACAGCATGCTGATGTGTTCATTTATCCTCAGATTTATTAACTCACAAATTAGCCCCAGGGACTCCCTATAAAACTGTCCTGCGTGTTCAAATCCTACTGGTGAACCAGAGAGCTCTGGTTTGCTATTTCATGAACCAAAATCTTTCTGGATATAAACAGTCCATTGATTGCTATCACCATTCTGCCAAGATTATACATTAATGCATTTGTTTGTCTGTCCATCCATCCATCTATTCATTCTTGTATGAATGTTTGCATTTTTCTCTCTCATCCACACATCCATCCTTGCATCCATCCATCTATGTATCCATCGAGGCATGTTTTCACTTAACTGGCATTTATTGAACAACTACTCAGGTCCAATGACATGCTGGTGCTAAAGAATAGTAGAGATGGATTGGAATCTGGCCCTTGACTTCAAGGATTTCTCAGGAGAGCAAGGGAAACAGACATATGCTTGGGAAATATGGCCTTAGGGCAGCACATAGCAGCAGATCACCTAAAGTGCAGACACAAGACTTCCTAGAGGAAATCTTTGATCTGAGCTGTGAAGGATGAGTCAGAGTTTGACAGGTAGACAGGGAAAGACATGAACTGGGACATGCAATCCCCTTCCAGGCAGCCACAGCAACCTATACTGAGACATGGAAGGCTCATTACAGGTGAGAGTTACAAGACATAAGGAGAAGACCAAGAGCAGAAAGCAGCAGATTTTCTGAGGTCCTGAGTCCTGAACAGAACCATGTATTTGTGGGAGAGGAGCAGAGCCAGAGAGCGGACCAGGGAGATAAACAGTGCCTTCTATTCAAATTGATGTACCCCTGTGCCTAAATACAGTATGGAGTCCCCAATGCTCAGTGTCCTATCTGTGGAATTCTGTTACTTCACTAATTCGGCCCTGTCTCATCAAAAACTAAATGGATACTCAAAAATGAGGATTTAAGTAGCAGAATGAATTCCAGGCACCATTCATGTGCTTCATGTTCATTGCTCCACTTTAAAGCTCACTGCAGTGTACAAAGAGTAGTCTTCTTAAGGAAACCAAAACTCATCCACTCATCTACTTCTGATACAGCATCTGCTGACTCACCCTAGAGAGAAAAATTCCTTCTCAACATTTCCTGTGTGGGCAAATGGCTGAAGCTGAAAGAACAGAAAGAAACAACCACTACCCAACCCAGGGGTACTGAGCCTGTGGCTCTCAGAGCACAAGGAGCCTCCGTATCCCTCTGACACTTGGGTTATAGCTAACTATGGTGTCTACTTAGGAAAATGCCAGCTGACTGGTTTAGCGTAGTTGTTGATGTATCTGGATGAATGACCTAACTGAAGAGGGAAGAACCAAACTGAGTGTGGGTGGCATCAACCAATAGACTTGCAGCCTGAATGTAATAAAAAAGGGAAAGAAGGAAGCCTTGCTTCTGTTGCTTTGGAGGGGCTCCAACCTTTGCCACCACCTTTGGGCATCTGTCTTCAGCCTTGCAGTACAGACCCTTCAGCTTCCTGATAAGGGATTCACACAGAACTCTGCAGTGAGCTCCAGGTCATTTAATTTTGAGTGGATCCTGTGGCTCTCCAGTGCACAGATGGCCCTTTTACAGTCTTCCACACCTGACTCTGTAAGTGGCCATTGTAAGCATAGAGAGAGAGGTACAGATGATATAGATACATAGATACATATTATATTAAATCTGTTCCTCTAGTGAACACTGACCGATACAACTTATCTAAGTGTCACCTGGACAGACCAGCCTTTAGCAAGAAGATGGTGAAGCCCATGGCCATCCTGGCTTCCATCACAGGAGGCACAACTGCTTTTCTGACTGCAAAGAGAAACATTCCTTTAACCCCAAAGGTGGGGGCTTTCCAAGCCTTCTTCTTGCTGCAGCTCAAGAGCTCCAATTTGGGGAATTACTTTAGGCTGCCTTTTGATGGGGAGCTTAAAGGGCAAAGTTTGGGCTGCAAATAAAATTGAGTGCACGCAGCCAGGGTTGCTAACCTGCACCGGCAGCATTTTAAGGAGCTTATAGGCAACTCCGGGGAAGAGCTTATTATACCTCTGCTTCCAAGGAACCTGTGGATCAGATTTAATCTGTAAAGCGGCCCCGTCAAGGTCTCATCCTCTAGTGAACACAGCCTCCAGCAGAGCCTGGCTGAGCTTGAGGCCCCTCCGTAGCCCAGCCAGCAAGCACAATGGCTGGCCCTGGAGTCCAGGCTCCACCCTCCTGCACGCTCCTCTCCCTGTCTGAGATGTAGGTGCCCTGCTTACTTAGTTTCACAGCCAGTAAAATAGAACGATATTATTTTTAATAATGCTAGGCGGTAATTTTGGCACTGGGATCACTCTCTCTGCCCATCAGCCTAGAGATAAAAAAGAAAAAGAAATGTTGTTTCTGGATCAATGCACCAGATGATTCATCCATACCCACTACACATGGTGTCTGCCATTACACTGCTCTCTTTGTAAATTGTAACTATTTAGCAAACATCCAATCAGTATTTTTTGCCTAGTTAGCCTTTCAACCTCATTCCCTAAAGTAGCCAAACCACACTTCTCCCGCCATGCACCCTGTTCCTGCGCTTGCTCAGAGACACATGTGTCTGTTGTTTGGGGAGCACTGCCCGGTGCCAGCTAAGTATATTACTGCCTCGAAAATTAACTCACACACTGAGAATAATCACAGAAAAGAAATTTGTTTTCCTACAAGGTTTTTTCCAGCTGTTTTAATGCAGACAATTTTACCCTGAAACCCAAATTGAAAAAAAAAAAGAGAGAGAGACACAGAGAAAGAGAGAGAGAACGACTTTAAAATCTGCATAATTTGAAAGTGCTTAATGTAAATTAGATAGATCAGCCTAATTTTATTTCAGTACTTTTTAATTGCATTTATAATTAGTAAAATACATTAATGTGCTACACAGAAGGTCAGGAGTTCTGGTAAAGGGATCTAATTAAAATGCTCCATTGCTTTTCTGTCCCACACACTCCAAGGAACCTGGAGGTCTGCTTCTGGCCACACTGAGGACTGGACCCATTTTTAACTCATTTTTGTCTACAGCAAAATAGGCAGTGCTGGGATTCAACAGCCTCCAGTGTGGAATCTCGAGCTGTTTGTCCCTCTCCTCCTGTCAGCCTCCCCTGAGCCACCTGTGAGTTGGCACCATAGCTGAGAAACCAGGCTCCTTTGTATCCATGTGGCAGAATGTTTCAGTAAGAAACCCTGGGAGCCACCTTTCCTCCCCTCACACTTATTTGACAGAGAGGCCCCTCGAGACCTGGATAAAAACTCAAAACAACAGCATGTAGCAAAACCCACAGCATGAGGACATCTTCCCAGCTTGGGTCTCCAAGAGATCCTGTTTGCTATGCAAGGGGCAACTGAGGACAGAAAGTCCTTTCTGTGATAATCATAGTGTGGCACCAACAGTAGAACTGTTTTTTTTTTTTTCTCTCCTCCAAGTAGTTGCCAAAGCCACCCTGAAATTAAGTTATAGGATATCACCAGGCTCTGGGTCATGGGGGTCACATCCACATCACAGCACTGCGTCCTCTTATTTTACAAGCTCTTGGCCACCTTTCATGGCCACTTTCCATGTGCCTGCCTTTGAAACCCCTGTCACTGCGTGGCAAAAGATCCCAGGTCTGCCCACACCTCAGCCAGGGCTCAAGGGCCCAGCGCAGCCCATTCATAGCACAAAAACATCAGCCTCCTTCCTTCTCTCTGCCCCATGCCCATCAAGCCCTGGTCCTGGGATGTCCCACCCAGTGTGTTCTCTCCTTCCTTTACCTGGGTAACATCTCATCAGAATGTGCTCACGACGGAAGAGAGAGGGGTAAGCAACTGGATCAGTTCTCCCCCGCGCTCAGGACCGCTCCGAAGTTAGCAGCGTGCACTGGGTTTGTCATAGCGGGTCGTCACCTGGCGTCATGGCCAATCACCTGCTCAATGCTAAGCATGTTCTATAACTGCATGTAGTCAGCCAGTCAGTCAGTCTGTCTGTCTGTCTGTCTGTCCGTCTGTCTGTCTCTCTCTCTCTCTCTCTCTCTCTCTCATATACTGGGAATTGAACCCAGAGCTTTCTCACTGAGATACATCACCAGGCCTTTCTAAATTTTTATTTTATTTTAATTTGTGAAGGAAGGTCTCAAAAAGACTCTAAATTGTCCATGATGGGATCAAATTTACAGACTTCCTGCCCGCAGCCTCCCAAAATGCTAGGGGTATAGGCATGTGCCACCATTCCCAGCTTCTCTCTATTTATGTACTTTTCATACATAATCAAGTTATATAACTGTGCACATACATATGCAATAGACAAATATACATACTTAATAGAAAAAATGAAATGTTATATACCGATGCATACATATATAATAGACAAATGTGTATATACTGCAATACATAGGATATATACCTACTTATAAACATATATGTGTAATAAATAAATATATACTTAATGAGAGAAATGGAAGATTCCCAAATAACCCTAGAAAAACATGTTCATTTTCAGAGGACAGATGTATATATGTGGTATATGAAACAATGCCCATATATAGCAATACTCTCCCACTTATATCTTTATTAATTTTAAAATTCAAGCATACCACACTACATTCTGGTCACTGACTTTTATTGATCAGGCAGACGGACCTGACTTGACACAATGAACTGTATGTACACTATTTGATCTTTGGTCCATAGCCCAATGGGGGTCATTGTAACAAATCTCCTTTCTACAGATGAAAATTGTGAGGTTCAGAATGAAGCCTCAGGGTCTCACAGAAAGAAAGTGGAAGAGCTGCTCCTGACTCGGACCGGTGCCGCACTGGCAGCGTTCTGTGCCTCAGGCAACCCCGGCACTAACACCAAAGGAGTTTATGTTGTGGCTATCAGAGCAGGGACCTACGGGTACTGCAGCTCAGATCCCTAGGCAATCATTTTGACCTGCAAATGTTAAGATCCTCCTTTTGCACCCAGAGGACAAAACAGGACACCTAGAAAAAGCTTCAGAAAGGAAAGAGAACCACCATGTGCACAAGTCACATTGCAGCACCAGCTTCACAGAGAGAAGCAGGCAGGTGAGCAGACCAGACCACAGCACCGACTCCATTCCTGTGGCCCCTGCAGTCATCTAATGGATTCACTGGCCTCTGCCACTTCTAACTGTGGTTCACAAGGCTTGTCCAAGTCCCCATGCTTTTGCCCACTCTGTGTCTTCTACTGGGGGGGTCCCTCATCTCCCTGGTCAACCTGGAAATAAACCACTCCATTCTTTAGATCCTAAATTTAGCATCTCCACAATAAGGCCTTTCCTGTCCCTAACTAAGACTACAAGGCACACAGCGGGGAAAAATAAAATCTACATGGAGAGGCATCTGTACTGTAATATGCTGTTTGAATTATTTGAGGGCAAAAATCTGTCTAATTTCTATTACTAATAGCAATAATAAGCATAGCAACATTTATGTGCCAATCATCTCATGTACATCATTTCCATGCCTTCTCACCACCATCCAACTAGTCGTATTTAACCCATTTTGCTGGTGAGGAGATGGAGAAGGTTCAGAGAGGTTGAATAACATATCCATGGTAACACAGCAATTAAGTGCTAGAACCAGTACTCAAACCGAGGATGTCTGCTTTCTGTATGTGCGGGGTTTAGCACACAGTAGGCACACAGTAAGTGTGGTGTGAAAGACTAAACAGTGTGTATTTATCACAGTCCTCTCCTGCTGTGTCCCATCCAATTAACCTCAAAGAGATGGGGGGTAAGAACCTACCCCTCTGATCCTGCGAGCTCATGACTTACTTCGAAGTCAATATTTCATTATGAGCCCATCATGCAGGTCAGTGCAATAATTAATGACTATCTGCTAGTGTGACTGCTTATCGTATTTTAGCTTAATTCCAATAAAATCTAAATGGTCTATTAATTTTCTTAATAAATTTAGATATGGCCTCTGACCGCAATCTGGCTTTGATTAGCTAACAAAATATTTGAAGATGGGCCAAGCTGGCTTTTCAAATATTTCAAGCAAATAACACTTAAGTGGATTTAGGATTTTTGGCATCAGCTTACAGCTGAGCTGGGTGGTGAGTAAGGGAAGGAGATAGTTGTGGACCTAATTGGTCCCCAAAGTGTAGGGAAGCCAAATGTGACCAAGGCAAAAAGGAGAGGCAGCCTCTGTTATAAGGAAAGCAAGACCAGTGTAGCAGGGAGGATCTCTCAAGAGCACCCGCCAGGTACTCAAGGTGATGGTATAGACAGACATCAGTGTTGAGGCCAACTACCTGCAAGGTGTCCTATAGTCAATAGCCACCCAAACGAATGTTCCATGGGACTTCTCCCAGATCCCCAAAAGGATCTGGAGAAATTGGAATAAGACTGCTCCCAGCCAATCTTCTCACAGGCGTGGTTCCTTTTGCCCTTTAGGTCTTAGTGGAAGTGTCACCACCACCATGGAGTCCCTCCCTGCTCATAGAGAACACCACCCTCCCCACCATCCAGTCTTTATCACAAAACCCTACTTAGTTCTCACATGGTACATACTAGACTTTGTGACTTCTGTCTTCTTCTACAGAAAAATAAGCACTAGAAGAGCAGAATCCTACCCAGTTCTGGGCATATACAAGATGCTCAATAAATACTTCCAGATAAGCACACAGCTGCTGAACGAATGATGGTAAATTGGTGGTACAAGAGCCTTTTACAGAGGTTAACCTGGAAACAAGTGGGAAAATAACAGAAGTAGGGAACACTAGGACTGGGGCCCGAGCCAGGCTTAAATCTTGACCATTCCCAATATAGCTGTGCCTCATTCTTAGGATCACCCTCTCCTCAGTATGTCTATGAAACCTAATACCCCACACCCTTCTCCTCCTGCCTCTGACTCCATGTGCAACTTCTGAGGCACTGATCAAGCTGCACATCCATCCACTGTCTCAGGGCCAACAGGGGAATGGGTGCTCTTCCACTGGGGATTGATCATGGTCCCCAGGCCAGATTGATGAACCCAGTCTTATTTTAGGCCTTCGCTTGGCATAACGTGCCTCTTTCTCCTGAGATGTTTGCATCTTCCACATCTCAGATCCCCCCTTTGAGGATGTATACACTTTCCTCCAAATCCAAATCTTGGCATTTTAGAACCTGGTCAAGATGCAAGTAGATCCCACAGTCCTGAGGAGATTACAACCCTCCCTCACAGTGCTCCAAAAGCCAACTGAGCAGGCATGTGACAAAGAGAAGAGACAGAACCCCTCCCCCATGTCCTGCAAGTGATGCCTTCCTGGGACTAACCACAGTGCCTGGCTCAGCCCTATGCAAATGTACACACATCTCTCAGTAGGAGGATTACTGATGTGTGTGGTGAGCCCTGCACCCCATCACTGGTAGGCTACGCAAGAAAACTAACTAATTAGCTGATGCAGGGACTTTGCAAGGCAGGGGAAGGAGGCCACTGCTGTTGAAGCCACTGTCGTCCCACTGGACACAGGCAGGGGGAAGAAGGGAATGAGCATCTCTCAGGGTCTAATAAGAGACATAATGAAGGAGGTCTGGGCACATATAGAAAGGAAACTGATCTCTCTAGAAACACTATTTGTTATTCTCTTCAAGGAATGCTATTAGCTGGGACTTTCAAGAGAACTGGCAAGAGAGCTAGGAGGGAAGAGGATTCAGTGGGCTGAAGACCTTTAGGTAGAGCATCTCTTGGTCCTTCAGGGGAACCGAGAAGTTCAGTGTAACCTGACACAGTGAGGAGAGAGGAGGGAACAGAACCAGTGCAGAACCATGCCTTGCCAAGTATGGGTTAAGGTTTCAACAGCATTTCCGATTCACTGCTGTGGATCTACAGAAACAACATGAGCTGTTGTTTTTCCCATTCTCCAGATAAGAAAGGGAGACTCAAATAATTTAAGGAGCTTGGCCAAAGCCATACAGCTAGAGAGGGGCGGAGCTTCAGTGTGAGCCGAGGCTTTCTAGTTTGCATGTGACTCTCTCTGCTGGTTATCCCAGCAACCGAGGAGATGAGGATAGGTGAGTGCCTCCGAAATACAGGCCGTGTGTGGACCAGGAGCCCACATGACAGGCAGCTTCAGCTTGCGGAATGTTACCATCATAGGACTGCAGCCTCTTGGTTGCTAACACATAAGAGATGGCACCAGCCTCTACCTAGACTTAATATTGGTTTAGCAGTCAGGTTAATTAAATGTTAATGTTCAGTCACTTGAAATTAAATATTAGGAATATCAGCTTTATTTGTAAGTTTCTTAAGCCATCATTAAGGTGTTCTGCTTGGCTCCCCTCCTGCTGGGCCACCTGACTCCTCTGGCTGGATCCCCCATCCACAGGCAAACTGATTTCGCACACCACATGCCGCAACACACGACGACTGACCTGCCTGCCAACTATCCTCCACAGAGCAAAA
The DNA here is from genome assembly GCA_004027595.1 of Dinomys branickii. Lineage (NCBI taxonomy): Eukaryota > Metazoa > Chordata > Mammalia > Rodentia > Dinomyidae > Dinomys > Dinomys branickii. Next base: position 28,911 of record PVLD010009153.1, on the reverse strand, counting down.
CCGGAAGGCTGAGTGTGCACACACACACACACATGCACTTTCACATACAGTGAGTCTACCTCTAGCATCACGGGACTTTAATGTTTGTAATATCTTACAGACAGCATAGCACTTACAACATATGATAAAGTTTGACTTCATAGAGGGGTGAGGATGGTGGAAGAGGGGAGTGAATAAAGGAAGAAGGTGAGGGAGAGGTGAGGGCAAAGATGGAGGGAAGGTCAAAGACGGGGAAAGAGAAAATTAGAACGGAAGACCGTCCTTTACGTGGCTTTGCACACTTCTATGCGGTCAGTGTTCCTGTAACACAGTAAGGGTTGTTACCACGATCACTTTATGGACAATGAAACTAGAGCTCAGAGAGATCAGAGCACAAGGCCAAGGCGGTACGTGTGCTGGGCCGGATGCCCTGGTGGCTGTTCCCCTCGCTCATCCTTGTAACCACAAATGACCACACAGAGGAGAAGCGGTCAGGTTCGGAGAAGGTATGTGCTTTAGTCAAGCCCGTGGTCTCACGGTCTTGCCATCAGTTCTCCTACATATGAGCATGTGAATCTCAGGAAGGTTAAAGGGGTCACTCAGGATCACATAGGCAGCTAATGCGGACTGTTCACATGTGTACGTCCGCACACACCACATACATCCATGGACACACAGGCACACACATACACATACACATACACATACACAAACATATACTGCATACACCTATGTGTGTGCACACAGACTGCCTATACTCACATGCACTCAGTCACACACATGCTAGACACACACATACATACACCCAAATGCACACAGATATTGCTCACATGCAACATACACCTGTGTGCATACACACAGACACACACTCAGGCACACACATACATACTATGTGTACATGGGTGCACACACATGCACACAAGCACCATTTACGTGGGTATATCCACACACATGTACATACACATACACATGGATCCTGGCTTCTTTCAAACCTGAAACGCCTTCCAGAGAAGTGGCCATTCTGGGCCCCTAGACATTGCTGGCAGTCTGCCAAATCCCCAGTTTTCCCCAAAACACTGTTCTAGAGTAGGGAGGAAGGTTGAGGGCAGGCAGAGTGAGAGGGGCAAGGATATCTCATGTCTTCTCCAGAAAGGCCACACCACTTGATTCTTAGGACAATGGCCAGCATTGTGTCAGCTTCCAGGTGTCTGAGTCTGAAAGCCTGGCCCCAGCACCGCCTAACCCGCTGAACTGAAAACTGGGGTAAATCTACACTAAGGAAGACATCTAATCAAGGCTCAAGTTTGCGTCTCCTCCTCAACTGCACGCTGACAAAACAAGAAGATAGAAACAGACAGAGTTGAGCTGCCTTGCCAAGGCCAGCCTGTGAAGAAAGGAGCAGGGAAGCATTCAACAGGTGCGTTCGGCACAGTAGGGTTCCACCCGCTGGCCACTGGGCTCTGCCCCAGGAGCTTATCTCAGAGGCTGGTGTGAAGCGTAGAAACACTTAATTCAGCTCTACAGAAGGGGAACCCTAGCTGTGTGCCTTCTTTGGATATAGCCAGAGGATTGTGAATTATATATGAAACTGTGTCACAGTGTCTACAGGTTACACAAAAGAAATTAGAAGAGAGTCAGAGAGGTTCAGGACAGGGATGAGAGCAGCACTGTCTCTTTACAGAGAAGTCACTGTTCATGTGTATGCATTTCTTCAAATGTCTTGCCCAGAGTCTACATCATAAACCTAACACTAGGGGCCTGTGATTTTAAATTGCTTGTCCACAACAAAAGGAATCAGGATCTATCTGTATTGGTCAGCTTTCCTACTGCAGTAACAAAATACCTAAAACTTGAAAAAGTAGAGTTTTATTAGATTCACAGTTTCTGAGGGTTCAGTCCATGTTTAGCTAGCAAAGCATCATGAGGGAAGAGTGTGACAGAGGAAAGTCACTCGTGTCATGCTGGCCAGGAGGCAGGGCACAAGAAAAAAACACTTACAGAGGAAGGGGCTAGGGACCAGATACTGTCCCCAAAGTCACCCCTCCAAGACCCACTAAGCATGCCCAGAATATGTTTTATTAATCTCCTGGCATCTCTCCAGTCAATTAAATTGAAATCTAGACTAACTGTCACATAATCCCACCCAATAGGCTAGGCATGGGCTGATTATACAGAGAAGGGGACACACTTGCCAAGGTCACCCTCAAGGTTCCTGCACATTGGACACCTCCAGGCCCTCGAGGTAGCCATACTCTGTGCATATGGTGGGCATAGTCAGCTCTGTACAGTCATCAAACTATGACTTGGTCACAGTGACAATGTGATATTCTCTACCCTCTTATTTCCAGAGAACAACATCCCTTTGGTCGGAACCCAGTCAAGGACAGTTGGATCAATCAAACACATCATGGGTTTGTGAGTTGCATATTTTGAATACATCATGTCAAACATATTTGGTGTTTTGGCTTGTTTTTGTTCTCTTGTTTTGCTAATTATTTCTGCTCTTCAGAATGTAGTCTAAGGCCAAATTTCAAATTTGCATTGAAATCAAGGTTTACTCTTCAACAAACGGGAAAATCAAGTACCTCTTGTTAGCCCCCTACTCCTAGAAATTAGAATCATCCACCAATCCCACATGTGATGGGAGGCTCATCCTTCTCAGGCACTGTCCCAGACACCAAGAGCAGAGAAGCGTGAACCCAGCCCTCTTAGCTAATATTCGAATAGGGACAATGACAGAGCCCAGATTGCTGGACTGTGGAGAGGATTAGAGAGGTGAGGCAGGTAAAGGCTTAAAACAGTGCCTCTGGGACATTATCACACAGCAGATGATGCCTGTCAAGGCAAGACAATTATTGACTGTATTGAATTGTTCCTTTTTTTAACCAGGGCTATATTTCTAAGACAATAGAAAATACAAGAAAGCAACTAGCTGTAGAACTTGGTATATCTGAACATACGATTCTTAATGATCTTGCCAATGCAGTATGGAAAGAATTCAAAGCAAATCCACCACATACAGCCCCAGATGTAGCATAGGGACCCCAGAGCAGCTATAGCAGCTCAGAACAGTCCCCTGCTGCTGCCAGCAAAAGAAAACAGTGTCACTGGGTATGTTCCCTGCCAGACTTTCCACCTTCACCACCTGTTTCTCCACCCTCACAGCAGCCCTGAGCAGCGGGTGCTGCTGGCTCCATCTTACCTAGGAAGGAAATGAGGCTTAGGAGGGGAAGAAGTGTTTCCCCCACCAGGATCAAACCCAACTGCAGAGAACACAGAGCCATTGTGCATTTCCCTGCATGCACCGCACTTTGGAACATTGCGAGTCATTTCAGTTTTTCATGATTTTTGTCCCTAAGTTTGAACTTACATCTGAAGGGGAAAGAGACACAAACAGAGCTGTTCCTATAGCCCTGTCCTTCTTCGCCCGGACTCTGCACATTCCATGTGGAGAACACAGGGAATCTTCCCGCTCCTGCAAGCCTTTCCTTAAACAGGGTATGTGTCTCCTTCCCAGTCACTCAGAAACCAAGAGCTTCCAGCTCAACTGCCAGGGGCTGAGTTACAGAGGATGTCAGGCACAAAGAAAGAGGGCTGTCTGCTACTCCCAGGCCCACTCTGTACAAATTCCCCAGACGCTTCCTCTCACCACTCAAAGATCAGATGGTGAATATGGAGGAACCACGGAGGTGTGGGAGCCCGGAATTTGAGTAAGTGCAAGGGACACAGTACTCACTGCATGTCCAGGCCATGACTCACCTGGAAGAGAGATGGATTCTTTCTCTCTGAGCCCCTGAGATGTGGAGTTATATCTCACGGCAGCCAGCATGACCTTAGGCAGTGCACACACTAATATGCAGGCTCCTTCCCTTGGGGTGCGACTCATGTCTTATTCAGGGCAATAATCTCAGCACCCAGCCACCATACACAGTGAATGCAGAAAGGCTGGCTTGGTGAGTAGGAGGCGGCAATCTGGAATCTGATTTCGATCTGAATATGGACTCCGCCATTGTGAGCTTTGGGAGAACCTAGGCAGGTCATCGAACCTTCCTGAGCACCCATGTTCTCATGGGTAGAAGTGGCATACCACCCATTGAGACAGGAGTGCATCTGAAAGATGTGGGTGGGACAAAGCTTAGCTTACACAGAACACGCCAAGCACTCGGAAGCAGGTGAAACACTGCTATTATTACTGATGATGATGATGGTGGTGATGATGGTGATTAAACTAATATTGTTAAATGCCCCGTAGTGAGAATACAAATCTCAACCCTGAGTATAAACACACATCGCCCACACACTCTCATACCCACACTCTTGGGAATAAATATGCAGGCTTGTAAACCTACTAAAGTGGCTTCTTCCAAATAAAAGTAACCATGGCTCTGTCCTTTCCTCAAGCATTTATTGTCGCTATTCATGGCCCCTCCACTACACTCCCTCCTCAATGCTGCTGGCTCCCAGGGATCTTAGAAATTATAATTAATTCATACTTTGGACTCTCAGGATTATAAGGTATTACAGGATGGCAGAGCAAAGACAAATGCTTTAATTCACCAGCTGCCATGTATTTAATTAGAGATTTTGATGAATCCTCCTTACCCAGCTACGCTCCTCTACTTGGTGTTGCGTGAGACAGAGGGAGAGGGAGTGAGCATGGGAAGAGTTTGTATACAGAGACTATGAGACGCAAGCTCTTTGCTTTCCTGAATGGAGCCTGTTAGGGCCAGCCAGGAATGGAGCAGTGCTGGCCCTCTGCTTTTTCTGCTGGTTAGGGCCATATGTCTCCCAAGAGTCTTCTATTTCCCTGGGGCTTGGGAAAGTCCTCCAGGTTGGGATCTAGCGAGAGCCTTTCACAGATCTGAATTGTTTCCCAGGCCTCTTGTATCTTTCTTTGTAATTTTTTTTTTTTTTTTGTAGTTTGGGAAGGGGGTGGTAGAACAGGAAGTGTGCGATTCTTCCTGACAGTGTCACTCTTGGGAGGACGTGTGTGTATGTGCATATGTGTGTGAGCCTCACACTCGCTGAGGAACTTGGCAGTTTGGTAAATAAAGCTTATGTCTGATCCCGCAGAAGGGCACAGTTGTTCTTTAAAAAATGCTTTTGTTGCCCTGGATATCTCTATGGAGAATAGCAGTTAATACAATTAAATAAGTAGGCTGTGAACAGAAGGGCTGTGACACTCAGTCAAGTCTTCTCTCCATCGAGGGCACATAATGAGTGCTTGCAGCACAGCAGAGACCCGGTGACTAGCGGAGATGTAACCTCAGGGAGGTCCAAGGTTAGTCTGTGGGACTGTGTCCTGAGCAGTAGACTCTCCCCAGGGAGAAGGGTTCCCAGACAATCTTCCCAATGCTGCATGAGGCAATCATTATTTTCCCCATTCTGCAGATGAAGACAGTGCGGCTCCTCTTCCTGCCCACCTGGCAAGCATGCCGGGTGTTCTTTTCAGAAGTTCAGAGTCAATTCTTCGAATGAAACCTAATGTCTTGACATGTTACCTCTAGATCCCTTAGCTGAGTATCAACATCAAAATCCCAATAACTTGGACATGTAGCAATGACAGTAAACATGAGGACTGTGCTTATTACATGCCATTCCTGTTCTGGGCCTTGACACAAAAAACTTCACTTATCCCTAACAATCCCACAAAGTAAGTCCTTGCCTTAGTTCATGTGGGCTGTTACAACAAAACGCTATACACTGAATGGCTTATAAACAACAGAGAGTTCTTTCTTATGGTTCTGGAGGCTGGAAAATCCAGTGCCAAGGTGCAGAAGATTCTTGTCTGGTGAGGGAGAGCTCTCTGTTACTGGACCATGTCTTCTCCCTGTGTCCTCACTTGGTGGAAGGGAACAGCAGGTCTCCAGAGCCTCTTACAGAAGGGCACTAATCCTGATCATGAGGACTCTACCCTCATGAATTAATCACAGTTTAATCTTCCCAGTGGTCCTACCTCCATTGCACTGGAGATGAGGCTTCAAGATTTGAATTTCTTCAGATGCAAATATTCAGATAAAAGCATCCTAGCATGATCCCTCCCATGCAGATACGCAGCGATAGCCCCAAGCCAAGACATGAGCCCAGGAGCTGCCTCTTGAGAACTCCTGCCCACCAGCCTGCCTCTGCAGACATGGAGAAGTGTGGGTAAGACTGGCAGCATCAGCAAGCTAGAATTTTAGGCAACCACTGAGCAATCATTAAAGTTAATTCTATGGAAACAAGGGAAATGCGTCAGGAGTATCATAAATAAAAAATCAGGGGAAACAGTGCATAAAGTCTGAACACAATTATGTTAAAATATGTGCATATATGTGTCAGACATGGAAAAGAATTTACCATGATGAAAACAGATGTGATGTTCAGGGGATGGAAACAGGATGAGTTTTTATCATTTTTTCCTATATTATTATTGATATTCACCTTTTATTGAATGAAATAAAGTAAGACATGAGAATGTGCACACTGTACAATCTCAGTGTTGTGAAGTACAAAAACAGGAATCACTAACCTCCAGAGGCAGAAACAAGGGCAGCCTAGGAGAGAAAAGAAAGATGCTTTCTGAAGGGAAGAAGCACCCTACATACAGATCTAGATGAGAGTTACATAGGCATATCTCTGTCAAAACCAAAAGAGGATTTGTGTATTTTATCACTGTGTATAAGTAGCATTTTATGTATTATATGCTGGGTGCATGAAAGTTATATTCTAATTTCAAGCAATATAAGCACAGGGATAAGATATTTGTGTGTTAATTTGACAAGATCAGAGAATTTGAAATCAAGCAGTATTTCTGGGTATGCCTGTGAAGGTATTTCCAGAAAAGATGAGCATGTGAATCCCTGGCCTAGTACAATTGGTGGTTCTTCCCAAGGCAAGTGGCATTATCTAATCCCTTGAGGATCTGGATAAAACAAAAGGTGAAGAAGAAAGACTTTATTCCTTTCTTCTGATGTGCAGCTTGAGCACTGAGATCTGCTTTTATCTTCTGACCCTCACCCCCAGCTGGGATGGGATTTATATACCATCTACCCTGGTCCTTGGGCCTCTGGCCTTGGACTGAACCATATGTTTTGCTGTCCTGACTCTACAGCTTGCAGGCAGAGATGGTGGAAATTCCCAGTTCCTTACTTTAGATTATACACATATATAGACATAAACACACCTATCTCTTATTGGTTCTACTTCTTTAGAAAACCCTGAGCAATTAGCAAGAAAGTCAAAACCAAATCCATGTAGACATTTTCTTCTTCCATTTCTGCTATTGTCTCGTGTCCCCCCCCAAATTTGCATAAGAAAATTTAATTTCCAATGCAACAGTATTGATATATGGGGTCTGTGGGAGATAGTTGGGTGACATTAGTAGATAAATGCCATTATAAAAGGGCTTGGCAGAGGGAGTTTTCCCCTGTCACCCCTTCTGTATGAAATTACACCATTGCTCTTCTCTAGAAGACATGCAACAAGGTGCTATCTTAGAAGCAGAGACCAGGCCTTCATCAGATACTGAACTTGCCAAAGTTTTGATCTTGGACCCCCCAGGACCATGAGCAGTAAATGTCTGCTCTTTGTAAATTATTCAGTATCAGCTGTCTTGTGATAATTGCACAAACCTACCAAGACAATCCCTCCAAGAGGAAGCCTTCATATTCCGATTACCAATACCATACAGGACAGTGGGTTCATTCCTCTGGTAAGTGCTGTCTGACCAGAACACAGAATTTCAACATGGTGACACAACTCCTCACAACTAGGAGCGTCAAAGCACCCCACACAGGCCCCTGGCATCCTGGCATCAGTGTTTGTAAGTAGAATTTTATGGGCACCTAGCTATACCCCTTTGCTTACATATCTGTAGTAATTTTGTGTCATCATGCAAAGGTGAGTCCACACAGGAATACAGATGGCCAGCAAAGCTCAAAATATTTAGTAGCTGGATCTCTACAGAAAGTTTACCAATTCTTTCCCTAGAAAACATTTATGAACACATAGGGGATTTGAGGGTATCATAGTAACTGATTTGTGGCTGCTGCCAGCATTTACTGGGCAGAGCTCCTTACTGTGGTGCATGGTGACAAACTGCCTAACACAGGGCTACCCAGACCTGCACTGGTGATTCCATGAATATACACCCTCCAGGTGCAGGTTCCAACACAAGAGGATAAGCCCACAGACAAGGCTGCCTGCTAAGAAACTGAAATTGCATGTCTCTTCCCCTCTTAAGAAGAGGCACTTGCCTCAACCTTAGCTTACCCTGGCTTGGAGCAAGAAACATCAGAGAGCCACCTCCTCTTAGCTTCCTTCACTTTCCATCTAAATTTTTGTAGCTGCTATTTGACAGCTTGTCTCACAGTTTCCCTTAGGACCCAGTTTTAGAATCAAGGAGAAGAGATTTTTAAAAGTTGCCAAACCCAAGTTTAACAGAACAAGACAGAAATACCCAACAGAGTTCTAGCACATCCTCCATCTCCCCACAGGACCTGGTGAGGGTGTTCTACCTGTCACACTGGGATCATGGCTGTGAGTTTACAAAGTGCTTTCCGGAGGCAGCACAAAATATTCTCCGCTGAGTGGTGGATGGTGCAGAGCGTAGGTTCACAGTGGCAAAGAGAAGAAAGCACAGAAGCCACAAGCTCAAAGTGAAGGGAGGCCTAAACTTTCCTCGGCCTCCGTCATGCTCTAGAGCTATCTGTGCATCAAGGGTATTTATCAACGGGATTTCAGATGCCAACTAGCCTCCAGCACATCCCACCATGGAATGAGGTGTAGAGTAGGTCAGGACTCAGCCTACTTCGCCTGTGAACACTTAAATGCCCAATACACTCGGCATTCTGAATGCTACAGCTCTGTCTTTTTCTGGTCACATTTGGAGAACATTATGGAGAAAATGGAGAAATAAGAGGTGTGTATATTTATAGTGTACATGATGCTTTAGCTTCCATGTTCATCTCTTTTCATCTTCAATCGCTAGTAGAATACACGTGCTTATTAGGCACATGATAAATGTGGGATGAATTAATGAGTCTCATCCTCTCTACCCTTCCCTCTGCCGAGAAGAATAAGAATAGGATAGAAGGACACAAAAATTTAAAATAATAGCTAACATGGTTATAAGGCAGTAAGACTGTTAGAGCTCTTCCAGACATGACTTCTTTTGGCTCATTTATCTTTCCAACAGTGCTCTGAAGCCAGGAGTCATTTATTTTACAAGTGAGGAAACTGAAGATCAAGCAGGTCACGAACCTAATCTGAGGTCAATGAGTGGGAAAGTTTAAGCTGGGTTTTGGACTCAGACCTGGCATCCTGCTGGGCACAACCTTTATGATGACACAGTCTTGGGCATCCAGGGTCAAATGCCAGACAACACATACCTCACCTCTTATGTAAGAATGACTCTGTTAGGAACTTCACAACCCATATCAACCCTAGGGGGATGCGGAGGGAGCCTGCTTAGCTTGTGAACATTCATAAGATGCAACCTTCTCTAGAAAAGTGCTCAGAGAGATGTAGGAGTGTGTGGTACATGGAGATTTGAATCTACAGTTTCAGTAAAACAGAGCATGGGCCCCATGCCCTGTGATAAATGGCTCAATAAGTGTGTAACATAATGCAGTCAGGGAGAAATACATTCTCACGTGCTGAGTGGAACTGTGCAACAGCAGCCACAGCTTGGATGATCATCTAATGAAAACACTTCTGTGCTGGGTTGGAGATGCAGTGGTGAGAAAAGCTCATGTTTGGAAGTTTTACAGCTGTTGTGTCTTCATTTTTCACAATTTAAACTCAAGATAAATTGAGCTGTTTGGAAGGAAAGAGATGGGCAAAAGGACCAGACCCAGAGGGGTTTGTACCTGGGGTCAGCGAGGCAGGAAAGTTGAAGTGCTTCCAGTTTTGGAGAAACAGACATGTAATTTAGTTTCAAATGTACTGTCAACTTGTCATTCAAGTGTGTTGAGTTCGTAATGAAGTGCTCCTCAGCAGCATGGTCAGATGACCTCACAATTTGGAGGATAGATGTTTCTTATAATAGGTTAGCTCATCCCCACAAACCAAGGTGTATTTAGTAGACATTTGTTGAATGAATGAATGAATGAATAAATGTTGAGTGCTTTATAGGACAGACACATAAACATATGTTTTATCCACTTGTGTATAGATCCCATTGGGTGGATATCAATAAGAGCCCATCCTTGGGATGAAGAAGCTGAGGCACTGAAAGGGTGGGTAACTTTTGTCTGAGATTGTACAGTGACGAGGTGGGGCTAGAATCTAAGTGCAGGAGTAAGGCTCTGGTCACCTCCTACCCACCCCAGTGCTACAGGGGGACTCTCCACTCTACATAGTAGAAGATGGCCGAGCACGCAGCACCTGGCAGCAGACACACACCATCTGCCTAGGGGATCATCTACGTGCACGTCCGGCCCGAGAGCAGCAGCCACTGCACACTGCTCAGGCCCGCAGGGGTGAAGTGGAGCAGGGGACACACAAGGGCTCTGGGATGCAGCTCTGCAGTGACAACAGGGCAAGATGCCTGTGGTTCCCACAGGAGGATGGAAAGGCTTTATTCACATAACTCTTTGAGCTGGCACAGAAGTGAAACCCTAAGATGGAGGACTAGGAGC
>PVLD010009153.1:0-18210 GCA_004027595.1 Dinomys branickii | reverse complement strand
AATGAGTCAGCCCGCGTCCTTACAATATTTTCACAGGGATAGAGTAAGGTGCTCAACGGGCCCGTGGGTGATGGAGGCAGACCTCTGGGTTCAAATCCCAGCTCTATCACTTTCTAGGTCAGCATCAACTAGTAATGATAATGACAGTACCTGGGTCATTATTCTACTGTAATAACTGTGGACCGGGGATGCAGCTCAGTGGTAGAGCACTTACCTAGCATGCACAAAGCCCTGAAGTTGCTCCCCAGCATTTAAAATAGATGCCATCATGTCGTGCAGCCAAAAGAGTGCAACATTCTAAAATCAATTCCAAGCTTGAAAAGAAAGCAAAGAACAGAAGCGTGGCCCATGAGAAAATATTGCATAAGACCCTTCTTCCAAGTGTGGCATAGCAGCTGCGTGAATACAGATTGCAAATGCACAAGTGCTCCTTGGAAATATTTATGATAAAACCTCAGCACCAGCCCAAACAGCCTTCACAGAGTGAAATGAAACCATAAATTATTTCCAAGAACATTGTAAAGCCAAGGGAACTCATTTAATTATCCATTATCCCAGAAATGTAGACATAATGTTAATTAAAATGAAGGGGGAAAGCCATTTCCATTTTTTATTAAGATTCATTGGTCTCTGGAAGAGCTCTTGGTCTGCAGGCTGGGACAGGTGATGGGGAGCTTGCCCCCAGGAGCCAAAATCAGTCATCCAGACAAGGACAGGGTGTCTCAAGGTCAAAAGACAGAACCTTCAGAATGGAGAACTGCTTGGTTCTCCTTCCCTAAATGATCTTTATCCATGAATGCCTGTGTTTCTATCATTAGAAATTATTTTTCTTTCATGTGGGCATTGCCAGCTCCTTGTTATCTCATATCCTCAACCAAAATCACAGTATACTGGGTCTCTGGATGTTTCAGCAGGCTCTAAGGATAGCAGATCCTGGTTTCCTAGGCTCTGGAGCCTCACTGAGGCCAGGTCTTGGGACTGATCACAAGAGGAAACAGATGGATGGGCAACCCACAGGCTTCTTGGCCCCATGGGCCTGACTTCAGAACCTCAGCTCCTGTCAAACAAGGCAACTTTGCTTCTACTGCTTGCAGTAGTTGATGGGACAGAACATGATGGACACCAGAGCATTTCCAGCTCATTCTCCGCTTTCCCCTTCCCTTTTGCAGATCCTGGTCAGACCACTGGCTCCATTTACTGTCTCCACTTCAGGAAAGACCCAGTGAAACAGTTGACTTGGAGAATAAGGAAAAATGGGGACAGAGGTGAGGTCCATGGGCCACGAAGGGGAGGGGCTGTAGTGAAGCTACGGAATCCTGTGGTTGTTGGAAAAGCAGGGGGATTTAGGGGTGCTGTGTCCCCTGTGAAGCCCCAGAGAACCATGAGAGTGGCTGAACCGACACAAAGGTTTTTCTGTCCACACAATGATCAAGCTACACACGGTGATCATGCACTATGACTTTATAAGCACTTTGTATATTTCCATTTGTGTGAGATACAGATGAGAGAACCATGCAGTGGAGATGCTGTTATAACAAATTTTAAATCCCCTGACCTATAAGAAAGGAAATTTCACTGGCGTCCTAATGCCTTCACACACAACAGGCACTTTATAAATGTGTACGGAAGGGTGACTAAAACCTAGATGATTACACATATTACTAATTAGCTATCAATATTTTACCACTTACTCTATGATGTGGCAATGTCTGAAAACTTCTCCCTGGAGGGGGATGGAAAAGAACCAGAGAGGGAATGATAATTGTTGAGATATTTGCATATGTTTGTAATACTGCCTCAGTAAGAATACTATCTAAAATCACCCATGTGATATTAAAATCCCAACTCACAGACCATAAGAAGTGATGCAATCAGGTATTTCCATTAACACAGAAATGTCAAAGGAAACAAGGGTATTACAAATCCAGACACAGAAGAGCAAGGCCGATTTGTTGATGGAACAGGAAATAGGTTTCATTTGACATGCTGTCTTGGAATGTGTGGTTGTGCCTGTCTGGTTTATTAGTTGAGAAGGACTGAGTGACAAGACTCAGCTTACAGAGAAAGAGTGCTGTGATCAATTAGTGATGTCTGTCATGGGCATGGGATAGTCCATAGGATCAATTAGGACGTCTGTCATGGGACTATGTCTGCTGGATCAATTAGTGATCTTTGTCAAAGACATGGAAAAAAGTCCATGTGACTATTTAATGATGCTTATCATGGACAAGGGACAGAGTTTACAATATGTGTGTCACCCTTTTCTAGGCTATATACATCCTACCAGTTCCTAGACACCAGGTGTTTTGAAGTGGGCTAAGTCAATACACCAGAGAGCTTCATCTTTAAGCTTTGTCACTGCTTCAAACACTATACACAAACACACACACACACACACACACACACACACACACACACACATGCCTGTAGCATATGATAACACAAACTTCTCTCATGGATCCTTGTCCTTTCTCATTGCTTGGAAGTGTCAGATCCTTGATGTTTTCATATTTTTCCCATAGTAACTCTCATCCACAGGTCAGTTCTTTTGGCCTTGGCCCTCTGTAGTTGCTCCCTCAGCCAGAGAGAAAGAACATCTGAGACACAGACTAACTCCCAGCCTGACACCTTTCCAAGACTTCCTTGCTGCTTGTGTCCTGTATTCATTTGCAGTGGCTGCCATAACAGAGCATCAGAGAGTGGGCAGCTTCAACAACAAAAATGTACCATCCCAAGGTCTGCAGGCCAGCAGCACAGGATCAGAAAATCAGCAGGGTTGGCTCCTCTCAGTGGCTGGGAGGGAAGAGGCTAGCCCAGGCCTCTCTTGCTCATCTCTCTTTACCCTGTGTCCTCAAATGGTCCAAATATCCCCTCATAAGGATGTGAGTCATGCTGGAGAGGGGCCCACCCAAATGACCTCATCTTAACCTGATTACCTCTTAAAGATTCTATCTCAGCTGGGCATGGTGACACCCACCTATAATCCCTGTGGGTGGACAAAGGACACAGCAGGATGAAACAGCAGGATGGCAAGTTTGAGCTCAGCCTGGGCAATTGAGTGACTTAGTGAGATCCTACAAATAAAAAGAGCTGGGGTGTAGCTCAATGTGAAGGACCTGGGCTCAACCCTCAGTACCACAAAAAAACAAACAAACAAACAAACAAAGAGAAAGCTATCTCCCAATATAAGATCACACCAAAGGGACTTGGAGTTAGGACTTCAAGATATGAATTTTGAGTGGAAACACTTCAGCACATAACATTCATCAGGTATCTCCCACAAACAAGGTTTACACACAGTCACTCACCTCTCTTCTACCTCCTGTTTTATCAATATTTAATCTACTCTAATGTTTCCCAATTTTTGACCCTTTGGTAGTTAAAAAGTTTACAACAGGTTCTCTTCCAACATAATGGTTTGGGGATCCTCATGATGCCTGAGGCCCCCAATTTGACCCCATTCCTTTTCCACCCCCTATCTGGCTTTCCTAATTGTCATACCTTTAAAACTGTAAAACAGAAGTGATCAGTGTGACCTGAAGTTTCATACCTGTATGCCACAGAGAGCTGCTCCATGCAGTCACAACAAAAGTTCTTTTCTTTTCTTTTTTTATTTTAAAGAGAATTTTAAAAAAAGAACAACACCAAAATGCCAACAACATAGACAACAAAAGTCTTCTTCTAGTAAAGCACCCAGAGGCAGTGGAGGCTGCTTCAGCCTCCTGCCTCAGTGGCACCTACATGAGCTGAGCCCAGATCATCTGTTTCCTCCACAACAGGCAGAGTAAGCTCTGCGCCAGAGATGTGTATGGAGCAGCAGATCTGGGTGATGGTGCCGAGTTGCCACCAAAATAAATGCTACCACCTGGTCATTTTCAAATAGGATCCATGCAGGCATCTCATTTGGCTTGGAAAGACTAGAAAAATAGTGTTGTATCTCATGCACCTGCAGCCATTTGTCTTGTCAACTTCCAGTCACTTCCCAGTGATGTCATGGGGGATGGGAGCGGAAAGGAATATCCTAAGAAATCTAAACAGAAAGGATATGTTGAAGTCAGAGTTTCAGAGAGTGTTTAAATGGAGCCCCCAGGAAATCAGAAATCATATTAACATTTCTCTTGAGGCTCAGATACCTTGGTAAACCCTGTAGATCCTACACGTCTATGTTTCCATTGTTAAGTCAGTGGTACCTCTGCCAAAATGAATCACTTATCTCAATCTAAGTCCATTTCTTTCATGCCTCAAAATCTAAGCGTAGCAGTAAACCCTATATGGTGCACATAGGCGCAGTACGTGCATTCATTAAGAACATACATGATGGAGAAGTCTGACTTAATGAAAAGTGTCTTTGAAGAAAATGCTTATTTAAATGCAGTCTACATTTTGCAAATGGAAAGGGGTTATTTTAGGATAATTGCGTAGTGGGTTGAGCAGTGCATGCACGCTGCTGGGTGGCCCAACTCTTTCTTAACCTTTCTTCATTGGAAAAAATATATATATTTTTTCATCTGCAGAGACAAAGTAATAGGACCTCATTAGATCAAGAGTATGGTCATGAGGATTAAGGGCTGAGAAGTGATACAAACGAGAATCCTCAAGGAACGATGCTGAACACAGGAAAGAGGGCGGACAGAGCTGAAAGCCCCTCATTTTGAGACTGCTGAGTATTAGACCCAGCAAAGACAACTAATGAGGGTCTTTAAATATCTAATTACAGTAAATAGGCTTCCCCTTTCAAATGAAAAGCTTCATTTATGCCTTTTTAAGAGTCACGAGGAAAGCCACCCTATAAATACAATGGGGCAAACATAGAGAATGTACTGGCAAATCTCACTGCAGCAGTCTGGAGGCCTGTGACAACCCCAGGAAGCTGGAGATTAATATGAACTTGGATTCCAACAGGGTAACACTGGGACAGGTCCAGTCCATGGATGTCTATAAAGAGTCCCTGAACTCCATCCCTCCTCTGCTGCTTCCTCTCCACGATGCCTTCAAGTACCCACTCTTCAGCTGATGGGCAATGCAAAAGCCCAGCCATGATTTTGTACCTCGCAGCTTGGTTCCTCTCAGTCATGGATTTCTGTGATTGTCTCTGGGCTTCATCCCAGCTTAATTTACCCCGATACAAAGAGCCTCCCTCCTTCCACTAATCCTATCCCCTCAAACGGCTCTCCCCTACCTATTCTGGAGTCCGAAGGACAGTTTGGGCCATCAGAAGACAGGCAGAGATGCCATCTTACAAATTCTGTGTTCATTCTGGGATCTTTCTTCTACCTATCACAACATGTGGTTGGAAATAAAGTCCCAGCTCTGAGCCAGGGACTACTCAAGATTTATAATTGAGCCCCTGTCTTACAGGGTAAGAATAGCCTCATACAAGTGACCAACATACAGTGTTCTGAAACTTGAAAACAACAACAAAACTAGAAGAAAATGAGCAGACAAAGCCTTGAAATAAGATAATGGGAATTAATTATAGATGAATCGCTATCTGTAGAAGTAGTATAGACAAATCCAAGCAGATGCTTAAAAACTAGATAAGTTTGGAGACATTGGATCTTTAATGAATGATGAAGGGAAATGAGCTGGGTGTTGGAGGGGATGGTTAGAGAACAGAGGTCCCTAAGGTGAGAGGGGGTAGACGGTGGGAGTGCTCTTAGGGTCTCCGACTTCCCAATGGTGTTAGGGTGAGCAAAATACTATGGAGAGGCTGGGATAAGCACGCCAATGCCCAGAGTCTGGGACCAGCTTGGAAGCCCAAGGAAGAAATAAGGGCTTAACTGAACTAGAGTAGGGGAAGCCTCCACCTACTCACTTCCTGCACTTCGACCAAATAACCCCCTGAGCTCCAACTTCTCCATACAAGTAAGCCAAACGAAATCTGTCCTCCCTTTCATTATAACCATTATCATATTTCATAATTACATTTCACTGAACACTTACTGTACAGCAATCACAGAAATGGGCACTCTATATATGGAATCACATCCAGCTTCCACCACAACCTATGAAATCAGTATCACTTCATCCACTTGATTAAGGCAGGAAGAATACAAGAACTTCCCCAGTGTCCTCAGCTGCAGGTATCAGACCAAGATTCACAGGGATCCTGACAGTGTGACTGGTAAATGAGAAAGCACCAGCACAGGTTACAGCTGTCTTTCCAAACACATCCCTGAGAGTGCACAGGTACCTGTCCTGACTATTGGGAAGCCCGAGGAGGGTGTAGAGAGACTCTCTTCAGTGTAACCAAACTAGATGGGCTCAAAGAACTCATATATTCACTCAAGAAGGTTCTTCCCTCTGGTCATTGAGCTCAGACCAAATAAGAGCAGGCTGAGGACACAAAGTAGAACATTTGTCTCATCCAAAACAAGATGTGGTTTTATAAAGGGCCACAGTCAATCCACTAGCTGTTTTCCAACATAAAAAATGTCACATTTTAAAACCCACATCTTTCCTTTTCCCTTTTAGTAGGTAAAAAGAAACTATGAAAAATCCTTGCATGAGTATGATCATTGACCTGGGCATTAAACTGACCTTTGACTTCTCTCCTAAATTTAATCTCAGTTACCACTGAGCAAGAAGACATTCCATGGAGGAGAGACTTTGTGTTTTTTCATTACTGTCTATTCAGTAGTTTGCATGAAGTAGGTACCTAACAAGTACACATTAAATGAGTCTCAGCCAAGTAGCCTCTGTGAATCCTTTGCAAAATCTTTGAGAATCATGGTACTTTGCAACTGAGCCCCGAATGTTAGGACATAGACTTGTCTGGGGGAGGAAGAATACCTTGTGTTCTTCCGAAATAACCAACAAAGCAGCTCCGACTGGTGGTTGACTGCGGCCTTTGTTCACACGGTTGTAAGTAAAGGTTGCCTAGTCCCAGAACGCACTGACACAAAGAACAAAGAAGAGAGCAGGATTCTTCTAAGTCTTTCCTGGAAAGGACACTCCTGCTTCTTAGGTGAGTATCTACCATTACCAAAGTCTCCAGTTCCATGGGTTACTGCTGATTCCATCTTTGTTTTGAAATACTGAGGCTGGTTTGCAATACTGTAGAGTTCAGCCCCATAGGATAAGGGAAGCCAGCTTTGATGCACATGTGGGACAGAGCCACCACTCATACGGAGTTCCATCCTCCCGACCAAGGGAAACTCAGTCAAGGCCTCTGAAGCATTCCAGCATCAAGGCTGAGTTTCATTAGGATATTGCTGGTATTTTAGGAGCTACAGAAGCTTAGAAAGCATCAGTCCATCCATAAAATGTGGGCCAAGTAACACTGGTTATATTAGTTAGACTTCTCCAGAGGAAGAAAAGTGATGTAAAAAATATGCATAATTATGCATGGGGATTTAGTAGGTAAATTTACAGAATCAGTCAGGAGAAGCCACAGTGGTTTTTTGGTGTGCTAAAAAGACAGAGGATCCAAGAGTTGCTCAGCCCAATAATGTGGAAGCCATAGAACAAGAGAGATCAGCAGTACAGTGCCAGTCTAAGATCAAAGGCCTGGAAGTTCAATGGAGAATCACTAGTGAGAGTCTGTGTTGGAAGGCTGAAGAACCTGAGAGGGAGAGAGTAACATGCGAAGGTGATGGCAGCAAAGAGTGGACCAGCTCAGGAAGACTGCAGCCCTTTGAAATGGGCACACTTCTTTCTCTTTTCCCTTTCCCTTTTTATTCCATACAGGCTGCAAGCCTATTGGTTGATGCTATTCACAACAAGGGTGGGTTTTGTTCTCCTAGTTTGCTGACCTACATGTCAATCATCCACATACACACCCAGCACTGTGTTTTAGTTATAATCTGGTGGGTATTTCTTAATCCATTCAATTGATATACTACAATTAATGTTCACAGTGGTGGTGAGCTAGAGAGTTACAGCAGTCCAAATGCAACAAACCCCACAGCATCTTCTGGGTTACAAAAAGGTATACACACCCTTCCCACTTACTCATTTGTTTGGCAAGTATTTGGCAGACACCTACCATGCACCTGGCCTGTTTCTGAGTCCAGTGGTACAGCAATGGGTAGGCACCTGAACTTACAGCACACCCATTCCAAAGTGAGACAGATTATCAACCAGGGAGTAAAGAAACAGCGTGATGCCAGGGCAGAATGGGCTAAGTACCTGGAGAAAACAATAGATCAGAAAGGTGGACAGAGAAGTGCTGTGCTAGACAGAGAGGTCACAGGGCTGTGATCTCAGGAGACAGCCACTGGGCAAAGACCTGAATGAAAGGAAGTGATGAGCTTTGTGAATCTCCAGGACAAACATGCACCACAGTTACCACTCCTGCTGAGCGTTGGCCAGCTGATCTTGGGGGTAAATCACTTTCAAACTCAAGTGTTAAAAATACTTCCTTGGAGTAAATGTTCTCAGATTTGTGCTGACTTCAGGAGGCCAGCAGACTGCCTTGGCAGCAATTTTTAAAAATAAAATGAAAAGCAATTATGTTCCATCGCAGCAATTTACTTGGTGAAAATCTGGGGTGTAAGAAAAGGTAAATACATCCCCTTTATGCCAGCACACCTCCTGGGGGTCAGGGGCTTTCCTCACAGCCAACAGCTGGCTCTGTCCCCTCTAGGACGTGGGCTGGCTGTCTGCACTGCCCTGCAGACAGGCCTGTTCTCGTAAGTGTACCAGGAGTGAGTCAGCCCAAGCACAGCCAACTTGGGCAGCAGGCAGGAAAGACAAAGGAGAGCATCTGTGAGCTCCCAGATATTCCACTTTGTGGGCAGCCCGGCCAAGCCTCCTAGGGTCTCATGGTGCTGAACCACTGTCAAAAAAGCTGAAAATGAGCCAGCGATAGTGGTGCACACCTGTATGCCCAGCACTCTGGGAAGCTGAGGTAAGAGGATCTTAAGTTCAAGCCTAGTCTGAGCAAGAACCTGTCTCCAGATTTTTTAAAAAAATGAATTAGAAAGGGATGGGAATGGGTGCTGGGGATGTAGCTCAGTGCAAAACCCTGGCATCAATCACAAACGGAAAGAAAAAAAGCTGAAAATGATGCCCAGAGAGGCAGGGGGCTGTCCAAACCCTGTCCCACACTTACCCTTGCAGATGCCTGGCATTCTCACCAGGTACTGCAATCTTGCCTCTCACCTTGGCTGCCAACCACCACCTCCAAAGTGCCGAGTCCCTCCATTTTAACATTAGATTTTTTTAAAATAGGCACAAGTAGTATATGCTCATAGTATGTACAAAAGCAAAGGGTAGGAAATAAATATAAAAATTCAGTGTCACCATGTAGCAATGGCTGCCTTTCATGTGCTGCTGTGGGTCCTTGGAGAGTTTTCCTTTCCCACTTTATTTATGGATCCATATTTTTAAACAAGCCATCGCCATACAATATGCCTTTTAACATAATTTCTCACTTGAGAAACCAAAAATATCTTCCCAAGGCCTATGTAAATGATAGAGTTATCCAAATGTATTTACCAAATCAGATTTAACTGCTGCAGAGAATTCCATTTTATGGCCCAGGCCATAATTTATTTGATTTTTTTTCTGCCTGTTATTGGAATTTTCATTATTATAAACAATGCTGCAATGAGCACCGCTTACTCCTTCATTTAACAACTATTTATAGAGTGCCTTCTGTGGCTAAGTTTGAGAGCACATCCTTAATTATTCCCCGCGGGTGGATTTCTGCAAGTGGAATTGCCAGGTCAAAGCACAAACATGCATTTAAGGCTTTTGAAATAAGAATATTGGTCTTATTGCCAAATTGCCCCCAAAAGGTTGTTCCAACTTGTATCTTCAGCCCACTATGCAAAGGTCTGTCTCGCAACTCTTTGCCAAACCAGCATTTCTTTTACAACTTTTTTCTTCAATCAATTTTGTGGGAGAAAAATAATGTCTCATTTCACTTTTCAGTCCTTTGTTGCTACCCAGCCTGAACATTTTTCCATGTGTACTGGCCATTTAGAGTTCTCTTTTTGTGAATTGCTTATTCATAGCTCCGATGATACATCTTAATTAAGTCTAGAATGAAGAGGAAAGAATGGAGAAAATTAATAATTATTGAGGACTTGTTATTTGTCAGACAGCATATACTACCAGCTCTGGGGGAGAAATTCATTTATCCTCACAATGTGTCTATCATTGTCCTTGCTGTACAGCTGATGCTGGAACGGCTCTTAGGAGGGCACCTGCCCAAGGACACTGAAGGATGGAGGGCAGGTCTAGGGTGCAACTCTGCCACAAGGGGCCTTTCCATCACTACAGCTTAGAAAGTCTTTCCACGCATCTTGATTCTGATAGGAGAAATCACATAAGGACCAGACCTAAGATGCTCTGGCCTTTAACATGGGGAGATTTTACCAGGACCAACCATCACACTGATCTCAAATGGCAAAGTTGGATGTCTCAGATTGCTACCCACTGAGCCCAACAGTCCTTAAGGGATATGTTCCTTAGGAAATACTCGGAAAGAATAAGTATTCAATCGCAGGATATTATGGTTTAGGTCTAAAAATCCCCCTGATAGTTTCCTGTGTTTGGAGAATGATGGTGGGGGCACAGTGCTCACCAGTGAATGCATCCACTGAGGAGTCCAAGCTGAGTATGTGCTCAGGGGGTGGGGCCTGGCTGGAGATGGACCACGGAGGGCATAACTTACAGACGTGTATTTCTGTCCCTGGCTCCTCCCTTCTTCTAATGGCCATGGGTTGAACCATTTTCCTCTACCAGGCCCTTCCACCACGCATGGATGCAAACCATGAGCCAAGACACAGCTCTCCGGCTTTAAATTGTGAGTGCTTTGTCCCATCCATGAGAAAGTGGTTTTCTCATAGGGCCAGGTCTTTCCCATTGCTTCGGAGGGGCCACAAAACCATCTCAGAGGTTGGGCGTGTTCTGCAGGGAGTCACAGCTTTCTGATCATTCACATGTTTCCAAAGGAGCATAAACATGCTAGAAGGGCATCATCCTGTCATGAGACCCACAGCCTGGGGGGCTTTCCTGATGCCCACACTCCATGCCAGCTTCTCCTTTGCTTAGAGCATAGCTCCTGCATCTTTTCTCAGGCCTAGTTCATAGGTGTTGTTTATATTTACCACTGGATCCTTCTTCCAACCCTCTGCTAGCCATCATCACATCAACGACCACACTGGAGACATTGTTTATAGTACAAAATCAACCATCTTCAGGCAAATGATTCAGTGTCATTCAGTACATTGACGATGTTCTGCAACCACTGCCTCTATTTTGCTTCAAGTTATTTTCATCAACCTACAGGAAACTCCACACCCATTAAGCACTCATTCCCTGTTCCTCTTTTCCTTCAGCCCCTGGCAACCAACAACCTAGGTTTCACTCCCATTGATTTTCCTATCCTGAATACTTCATGTAAATTAAACCAAACCACATG
Source organism: Dinomys branickii (assembly GCA_004027595.1). Lineage (NCBI taxonomy): Eukaryota > Metazoa > Chordata > Mammalia > Rodentia > Dinomyidae > Dinomys > Dinomys branickii. The sequence continues at coordinate 6,836 of PVLD010009153.1, read as the reverse complement.
CAGTTCTTTGTGTCTGGCTTCTCCCACTGAGCACTGTGTTTTCAAGGTTCATCCATGTGGTAACAAATGTCAGCATCTCATTCATTTCTGAGGCTGCATACTGGTCCACTGTGTGGATGGCCCACCGGCCTGCTTCTCCATGCCTCTGTTGATGAAAACTTGGGGTGTTTTTGTTCTTTGGTCACTGTGAACTAGCCTGCTGCTAGCATCTGTGAATGTATGCTTGAGTACCTGTTTTCAATAACTGGTGTATACGGTTAAGAGTGGAATGCAGCGTGTTTGTTTTATTTTCTGTTTTATTGCACCATCAGATCCTTGAAGGCAAAGGTCTTGTCTTGTTTACCAATTTACCATGCCTAAGGCAACCAACTCTACAGTTTTTCAGGGTTTCTGGAGAGCCCCAGGACAGGGAACTGCAGTCATAAAACTGGGGGCATTCTGAACAAGCTGGTCCCCATACCAGGCATGCAGCACATTATTTGATGGGCAGCAGCTCCTCAATAAATATTAGTTACTAATACATTCCTGTCATTTACTCAGCACTGACTCGAACATAATATGTCTTGGCTCAAACACAAGGTTTTAACCCAGTGGGGCATCTACAGCAATCTACAAGTTTATAGAAACCTACATTTTCAGCACTGCTGAAGCACACACAAAAGGAAAGATGGAGGTTTTAAGCAGTGAGGCTGTGGGTGGCTACAGCATTAAGGCCATTTGACAAAGATGTCCAAGAAGTATCAAAGGCTTCCCTGCATGGTGAGGGAGACATGCCAAGGTGCCAGCACACAGGAGAGGGTGTCATTCCCTGCTATTGAAGGGAATCAGGCAGACCAGGAAGATTGCTAGAGAGTGAATTCCATCTCTTTAGGGGAAGGCAGGCTACAGGGAACCATGGTGCTCAGGCAGGGAGGAGGAGGGTGTGAGAGCCCCAGTTCCGCCCAGAGAATCCATGTCACTGGCTGCAAAGGGACCCTCCTTCTCTCTGCGCCATTAAGAACAGAGATGTAAAGAGCTCTGGGAATGGTTGACACAACTCTAAGCTCACAGAGATCACAGGCAGCCAAGAGCCTGACAGACCCGAATGTCTAGATGCTCTGGGTGGCATTTAAGGGAATATATGAAATGATGGTGGAAGGAAGAGCCTGAGGAACAGAAGTGGGACAGTGAGCAACGAAGAGAGGGGCCCTCAAAGGAGCACTGGAAGACAGAGGCAGCCATGCACTCAGACACAGCTTTATGTGTCCAGTGATTTTTCTCTAAGCTGGCAGATTGGGACATTCTCCACACCAACTTGTCCTCATGTCCTCAAGTTAGGTTGATGAATGCCTACAGATACTACTAAACACAAATATATGCAAGAAAATGAAGAAAGACGGCACTCTGAGGTCCATGCTGTTCACACCCCCACTCTGTGAGTGCAGAAATAGAGGTTCTGTAGGTTGAAGGAACTCGCTTGAAGTTGTACGACTTACTTGCGGTTTAACTGCTGCAGCTGAACCTTCCCATTGTGTCATACAGCTTCCCTCAGGTCCCATTAACTCTTCCTTTCTTCGCATGCAACAGTACATGCGGTCAAAGTTTACATCTCATGGAGGATCGGAAGCTCTTTTCCCCTTGAGGCAGTAAAGAACCTTCCTTCTGTCTGAAAAATACACACTGCCTGGATGTGTGTTCATAACCTTTTTCCACTAAGTTGGAAAGGAGAAGGTCTTGAGCTAGATGAGGATGTCAAATTCATTATGCCCTGTCCCTTCTGACATCCGACACGCCATACCTACAAGACTGCATTTCTTTATTAGTGATCAGCAGTACTGTGTTCATAGGAGCTTTCCTATTCTGAGTCTTAATTTTGTACGTTTCCAGTTTCCATGGAGACACTACATTCTTGCATTCTAAGAGTGCCACTGTAAAACAATGTGAAAACAAAGAAACTCCACAGAAATAACTCACTTTGGACATCACCAAGCAACACCTTCATCAACAGATAGGACCACTGTGCTGTGCTCTGGGATTAATTGCTGAGGCCAAGTTCCATTCTTTCTCCCACAATCTGAGAAATGCTTTTGACACCCAACCTGGGGACCGAGCTCACAGTTACAAGAGCATTCTCCAGGTCTTGCTGCTTCAATTATTACACTGCTGTTTTAATAGAGTCGAGAGGTAGCTATGGCAACCTTATTCCGAGGATAAATACCACAATATCGCCTTCAACTTTTTCCCCCACAAAGAAAATGAAGAATTGAGAACATGTAGAATTAATAGCATCACTTGTTGAAAAGCCAGTGGACAGCGGAGATGAGAACTCTTTAATTAGTGGAGCCTTTCCTGGCTCAGTTTAACACTTGCTCTGTGCCACACACACACACACACACACACACACACACACCAAGAAACCACATGGGTGGCCAGCTTCAGAATTGGGCAATCAGACCTGGGTTGCTGGAAGTTTAAAAGATGTTTCACTGGGAAACTCAACATTGTGCACAAGGGAAACTCTGACCAGTCAAGAATTGGAGCTAGGTTTCAATCAGCTACCATGGTGCGCACTGAGAAAAACAAGGGAGGAATTTTGCAAGCAATTTCCCATTGCTTGAGACACAAAAGAAGCAGCCTATCGCTGTGGTTGGAAGCATAGATTTGCAGATAAGACAGATGAACTGGAGGCTCTGCACCTCCACTCACAAGCTGTATGACCTTAAGCAAGTTACTTTAATGCTGCAAGCCTTAGTTTCCTCATCTGAAAAGTGGGGATGGTGATTAGTCTCCTAGCACCGTTGCAAGGATGCAAGGATGCATGGGTGTGTGCCAACCTCTCTGACAGAATCTGTTTCCTCCTGACCCACTTCCACATCACATTCCTGAGTCTCCCTCTGACTGCAACATCACCAAGACAATGTGAAGGAAATGATGCATTCTTCTGGGCTGGCCCGTTAAAAACTGCCCCCTGCTCTCCCCTCCTCTGCTGCTGCATGATTGGTTCCAAGGGCAACCTGCCAGCTATGCAGTGTTGCTAGTGGGTCTTAACTTTGGGTCTCAAGCAACCTGAACAACTGTGCAAGATAGAGAGTACCCCCATTTTGTGCCAACCAGAAATATCTTTTTAAACTATTAGCAATAAAAATAAATAAGTTTCTCTGTGTTAAAAGAGATTCATCTATTTTATCCCTGGCACAGGCCAGGTCCTGCCAGGCATTAAGTACCTACTACCTCTCACCTGTATGATTGAGAGGAAGCCATTTCCTCTGTAAGGCCACCCAATTTGCCACAAATTCTGGCAAGTTACATCCCCGTTGATTTCATGGAGTCTCTTTGATTCATAGAGTTAGGTATAAGCTTTCCTGCTGCAATAAGTAATGAAGTACAAATTGAAGAAATTAGTTATCAATTAGTCATTCGATGGTTGGGGTGGCAGGTGGCAGATTAGTTAAGCCACGATAAATTTTATTGCTCTACAAGGAATGGGTCTTTATTCATTACTTCTCAAATTTATCTTTATTATTAGCCTCAGGACATGAGACAAGGCCTTTATGTAGAAAGAGGTAAGAAACCAGCCTGGGCATTTAGTGACAAAATTCTAAACAAAAATGGCCCCTGATGAGGCTATTTCTGAGTAAGTGGGGTAGCTACATTAAACTTCTGCAACATTAGCGTCTCTTTGGGGTTTCCAGTTTTCTGAGAAAGATCCTATAATTTGTAGACCTTTTCTCTCTTATTAATTACCAGGCCATGCTACCATCATACAGCATTTCACAGGTCCATCCACCACGAGGTGTGCTCAGGGCATACTCTGCCATCTGAAAGATGTGAGAGGTAGGCTCACAAAGACCAAATGACAACTGCCAACTTGGGGCCTTCTACTCTACCTGTCCCTGAAGCATCTCCTATGTCTTTCTATCTCTCCTACTGCCTGGAACACAAGAGAATCCATGTTTCAATTTTTTCATGGCTTTCCACTGCATCCAGGATGAAGTCTGCTCTTCCATCATGAGTTTTTAGGCCTGAGGGCAGCTGCTAGCTGTTCTTTGACTTCATCTCCCACTGCTCTCCTCTCTTCATTATGCCCTCCAGTTCAGAAAGGAATTGGAAGAAAATTGATAAAATAGCTACCCAAGAGGATAAGTCTTCTTCTGTGGTCAACCAAGGCTCTTACATTTCAGGAGAGCCACTGTTTCAGTCCACATGGCACCCAAAGCCACAGGGCCAGCAAGATCTACACAAAGCACGGGCTGGACCATGCAAGGCTTCCCCTGGACTTCAGTGTTGGATCAACCAATCAAACCCTTTTTCATCAATTGAAACACTTTTCCCTTTATATAAGCACTACTGCACATGCAGCACCAACTAGGTGCAAGAAACAACGCTGACTATATTTCACACATTAACACACTTAATCTTCTAAAGAACCTTACTGTTACAGCACTCTTGTTAGACTCATTTGAAGCTTACAGTGATGCAGTAGCTTGTGCATGACAGAGCTGGAAGACATCCTAGTAGGGCATAGTGGTGCATACCTATCATCCTAGATCTCTGGGAGGCTGAGGCAGGAGGATCACAAGTGTGACTGTCTTGGAAATTCAGTGACTTAGCAAGACCTTACTTCAAAACATATATTTTTTTACAGGGGGGGTCTACAGATACAGCTCAGTGTGAAGGCTCTGAGATCAACACTTAGTGTCCCAAAACAAAGAAAAACAGTATTTTTTTGCTTTCTAGTTCTATTAAAAAAAAAAAAGCAATAGTCTTTGCTAGCTCTGTTGAACTACTATATTATAACAACTCCAGTAAATTATGGCCAAGGTTACCCTCAAAAGCCCTTAATACTGCCACAAGGTGCCATACAGGTAGTTTTGAATTAGCAACACTTGTACGTGAGGTCATATACACTAAAGTGGGAAAACTACTGAGTTAGGTTAGAACAAAAGAAGTGATACATGATGTCAAAATATTATCAAAATCCTACCGGTAAACAGATGATGGGAATACAATCTCTTGTCATTCCCAATTTCCTGTATGGTGCAGATATTTGATTGTCCTAGACAGATTCTGGGACCTCAACATGCTGGTCTGTGAATCTGTGGACCATGCGAAAGAAGGGGGATGGAATGCAGTGACGGAGCAGTGGGTTCTGTAAGGAAGGCCAGTGCTGTGCTGCTGAATGATAAACAACTGGATCTCTGGAGGAGAAGACCCATGCTTAGTAGGTTTTCCAGTTTCCATGGTGTGAATCCTCCCAGGATGGCCACCTGCAGCAGCCAAATGACACCAACCAGCTGGCAGACTGCCTTCAAACTCTGCATACAGCTCTTGCCAATCAGAACAAGAGGTTTCTGCTCTGCACTGGAGGGTCTGCCCTGCACACAGCACTGAGGAGAAGCAACTCTATACCATGCTTCTCATAGGGGATATTTACCCTTCTCCCAGATAGAAATGGAGCCAGAATTCTGTTTCAGGGGAAAACTGCAGCCAGAATTCTACACAATTGCATTCTCGATTTTTGGAGAAGAAACATTAAAATAACAACAATTAGTGTACAAACTGAAAAGCTAAAACTGTTAGCAGTTAGGAAAGATTTTTTTTTCTCAAGTGATCTATGTAATGGCACTAAGGTCTTTATTTCTAGAATTTTAATAAACATGTGATGAGGACTGGCCTCTATACCAAAAGCCATTACTGAGGTTTAATGCAGGAGTCTGTATGCCCTCACACAGTGTTCTGTGCCTTTGTTCCTTTTTTCAAAGTTATGTCTCTCAGACCAGTATCAGACACAATATATGTCTCCATTTTGCATAGCCCAGAGCAGAGTGAACTGAACCTCCTTTCCAGGGTGTTGTCTATTGTTCAGTGAGTGCTGAAACCCACAATGTTTCTCCTCCTTGGCTCCTGAGAAGACTCCTCAGCACAGGTGATTCACAGATGAGCTGCACCCTTTCCTGAAACCTTTCCCACATGGAAAACTTGGCTTCGTCTTGCATTAGTTGTTAGGGCCTCCTGGTCTCTACTGGCATCTGGCTAGTACTCATGACCTGTGGCATGAGTGAACTTGGAGGACCAACCTCTCTATGTAAATTTACTCCTGGGTTTGAGGTCCTTTTTCCAGGTAAGCAGAGTCGAAGGAGATACAGCAAGTGCATCTATAATCTCTATCTGAGCTCTCGCCCTCATTCTCTCCACCACAATTCTGCAGACAATGCCCTTTTGGGTGGCTGTAATGGACAAAATGCCCCCCAAGAAGAGCACCCAACTGCCGGAAAATGAACTAAGTGCTCTGTCACCGTCCTGGTGCAGACAGCACACCTCCAGCTCAGCCAGTACGGGTTGTGGGCCTTTTTAAAAAGATCCAGGGTGCAAACTACCTCGCCCTCCACCTGGCCCATCTCTCCATCCAGATGGAGTCCTTGAAGTTGGCATCAGCCTTCTCAAAACCAGCCTTGCCCTTTCAGGAATCACAACCTGGTCTACGGCCATACCACCCTGAACGCGCCCGATCTCGTCTGATCTCGGAAGCTAAGCAGGGTCGGGCCTGGTTAGTACTTGGATGGGAGGAATCACAACCTGTGGAAAACACACTTTGTCCTTGACCCTCCCAAGCCTGCAGGGCTCTTATACACTCCTCCTTTTTTTTTTTAATTTTTAATTTTTTCTTTTATTTTAGAAACATAAAAGTACAAAAACATATTGACAAACAGACACCCATTATCATAGAAAATAGTACAATCACAACTAATCTATAGACAAGGTGATATGGTCTCAACAGTAGTTGTTGCTTTATCCATTGATATCTTCGAATTGTAGATGTATGGACCCATATACAGACATGCAAATTTAGTCAGACA
>PVLD010009152.1:21023-78994 GCA_004027595.1 Dinomys branickii | reverse complement strand
AAAAAAAAAAAAAAAAAAAAAAAAAAGAAAAAAGAAAACACAAGAACCAAAAATCCAAAGACAAGAAAGAAAACAGGCATACATCAACAACAGCAACAACATCAACAACAACAACAACAGAAAAAAAAACACCGCTTGTTGCTGCTTTACATATTGTTATCTTCGAAGTATGTGTTCAGGCTAACACATACAGATATACACTATTAATCTAACATGGTTCTACTATTGTATTATATCACTTAATGCTAAGCAATAATCGAAGACAGGATATTAGATCAAGTATGGCTTTCTATCTTTTCCTTTTCCCTTTCTCAAGATCAGCTTGTCCAAAGGTTTTGCTTCAATCTTCCCTCGGCCATCAGTGCCAACCAGGGCTTCTTGCTTCTTGTTTCATATCAGTGAGGGGGAGAGGAAGAAAGCAGGGGAGAAAGGAAAGGAGAAAGAGAGGGGAGAGAGAGCGTTTCCCTTAAGATGAACTCCAGGTCTTCCCTTCAAAAGCAGGGAACAAACTTACTTGAAGTGCATCACTTTTGATAGAGAGTTGCAAAGCAATGGCTTATGCTGATTGATGTAAATTAGAGAAGATACCTCCAGAGGCTGAATCTGACTAGGAATGTATCCAGAAAAAGAAGGGACTTGGTAACAAAAGTGAGGAGGTAACCGAGAGGATTCACTCCAGTTTAAAACGTAGGCTTTTCAGAAATGAAAGGGAATGTTCTCATTTGTAAGGTCATGCATAGGGCACATGAACTCAGTAAGACATTAGAGCTTCTGACAATATCGTAGTGGGAAACTGGGATCATACTAAGCATAAGGACTTTCCTGACACCCAGACTCAGTCAAGCTTCACAGTCCCTGGTAATGTAAATATACATCATCCTCGCATACTGGGTAGGGGAGGGGAGTCTTCCAAGTGCTTCTCCCACAGAGCACAGTTGACATCGAAGTCACATCCTTGTCCTATCTGCCCACTAAACCTTGCCTCCATTTACCACAGCATGCCAAGACATGGGACATTTTTTAAAAATTCCAAAAAATTACCTCCGTGTACTTCCATAAAAAAACATGATGGAGGGGCTGGGGATATAGCTCAGTGGAATAAGCGCTTGCCTAGCAAGTGCAGGGTCCTGAGTTCGATCCCCAGTACCGCAAAAAAAAACAAAAAAACAAAAAAACAAAAAAAAACATGATGGACTCTAATAAGAGCAATGAAACTTTGTGAGCAATTTGCATCCTTAAATATACTGTAGCATTTTAAAATATGAACTCTTTTATAAAACAAAATCAGACAAAATATTATTGAATTTGTGTTTTATTCCCAAAGAAAATTTTCTGTTTCAATGATAGCAACTTATCATGGAGGAAAAGAATGAAAACCTTTATAAAATATACAACATTTTTTTAAATGTACCTTACAAAGAAGAAAAGCCCTTACTGCATCTGTGGAGTAGCCATTTATATAGCATCTCTTGCGCACTTCACCCTGTGGTAATTGTTCCAGGAAGTATAGAAAGGAAAATGACTTCAAACCTTCCATCAGGATCTTGAATTTTAGGAAGGAGGGAGATGGGGACAACCTCACAGCTGCGACACTAAACTAACGGAAGCAGAGAAAAGATGCTGTGTGCCTGGCTGTAGAGGCAGCAGCCTCAGATGAAGCTGTGAGAAGGACACATGTGAGTGTGTGATGTAGAGTCTTAAAATCATTCAGTCAAAAAAAGAAGTTCCAAAGAAATGCCCGAATCTAAGGGAATAATAAGATAAATAAAACAGGATCTCTGTTGTAAAATTCTGTTGACATACAAGGAATCCACATAAAATATCAGCGCATCTATGTACTTATTTGATTTTCTCAGAAAAGGAAGAGGTGCTTTGATTTGAAGCAAGACATGTAACAACTCTCCTGAGTAGTTTCTAGGAGCTGCCAGTAAATCAAGATCACAGGCAATGCACGCTCCCTGAATGCAAACTTCCATCTTCCCACTAAGTGGTCTACGGGACTGGGCTTAGCAAAGGGCCGCTAACCTTTGCCAGCGCTGAGGAATTCGTCACCTTGCTATGACACAGGCCTCATGTTGCGTCACTCCCACTATCTTGCCCTTTAGGATACAGTCTGTGTTCCCCAGCTGAGCTGTCATGATTCACTGTCTCTCTATGGCTGGATTTGCTAAGATAAGATAATGGCCTTTTATGTGCATGCACTGTGAATTCTTTTCCACGCCTTGTACAGGGAAAACAATTTAAGTGGAAAGGAATAAATTGCTGGATTTAATACAGTGACCAAACACAAAAGCCTAATAAAAATGTCAGCAGTACGTGCCGGAGAATGGCAAAGAACAGTGGAACCACATAAACAGTGAACGCCGTGGCTTAGCAACCCTTGTTGGAACACAGCAAAGAGACTGCACCGTCTGCCTCAGTTGCTTCCTACCACTTTAGCCAATTCAGTTTTGTAGTAATTTTGTACCAGTATTGTCTTATGTGCAAATTAAACAAAACAACAGCACACATGTACACACCCACAAGCACACAAAAACATCAGAAAAGAACCAATAAATGAATGATATAAGAGTTGTGGAATAGTCCCCTCTTTAAGCTTTCTTAAAATATATACACTATATCACAGGAAGGAAATCAGTCCAAAAAGTCACCTATGTATAAGCCCTTAGATATATTGATTGAACAAGTTTCTTGATTTCTAATCCCTTTAAACTTGAACACTGTCAGAGAACAAATACAAAAATGTTGAAAAGATAAAGCCTTAAATGCTTTCTGTAGCTCATTCACCATGAAGGATGATTCAATGGGTCCTTTGTCCTCCCTGCACCCTTCCTTTAGCCTATGAATACTTGAGTGCCCACTACATAGGCATACTGCTCTATGGAGAATGCGGAAGAATAGACCCATCCCTCAAGGGCTGTACAACCCATGGAGAGCATTTTGTTAGTTAACTAGTAACTGTAATATGAGAATTAAACCATTTCTATAATATGTTAGTCTTAGTCAACACAGAACTTAGTCTAGTTTGTCTCCTAAACTAGAGATCTGTGGATCAGCCATGTTAAAAGTTAAGTGGAAACATGTGAAACCTATTGTTTGCCATTGCATAACACACAAGGGAAGGGGCCCATGCAGGTTGGTGGCACCTTCTAAATGGCAGCTGCCCTTGCAGAGAGAAAGTTAAGCAGAGCCTGGTTAGTACCAAAGCCAGGTGGGATTCTCATATCCCTGGAGCTTCACTGGAAAGATGATGAACTCTACAAAAATGGAGAACTGCATAAAAGCAATAGTGAGAAGGAAGGTAAGAACAGGCTGCAGAAAGTCTCTATGTAGCTAAGCTTTCCATTCCAACACTTAAAAGGCAGAAGGTGAGAGAGTAACTTAACCATAAAATAATAACACATTCTTTTAAGATGGTAGTATATGTTTGGTTATTCTTCCTGAACCAACAGTTATTTGACTTGTGAAAGAGTTAACATTAATTAAACTCTGTGGCAGATACCTTGCATGACTTAATCCTTCCAGGTACTCCATGACTTGACACTCTAATTATCCCCATCTAAAGGAAGAGGGTATTAAGGCACAGGAATTAGGTAACATGCTCCAAGCCACATTCCCAGTATTCACTACAGGTGGGATTCAAATTCCGGCAGTTCATTGCAAAGCCCACACTTAGCTCATTCAACCAATATTTCTTGTACATATACTATGAGAGAGATAGAAGTTAAGTAAGTAAAATATTCAGGACAGTAAATGGTTTTGGAGCCTAAAGTTAAAAATAAGACACGGTAGGGGAAAGAAGAGGGTGGCATACTCAGCAAAGAGGACTGAAACTGTACAAAATGCAATGTTTTATGCATTTAGTTAAACCCAGAAAGGAAGCCCTGAAAGGAAACTTCACAGAGAAGGATGCGTTTGACTTCATTATGTACAATCTTAGAGCCATTTAGTCAACAAAGAAGTTCCAACACAGCACCTAAAAAATAAACGTTTGCAAACAGTGGTTGTAATTTGAAGTGAAATATTTCTATTACGCTTATTTAAAACAGTAATTTTGTTTAAGCCTTATGTCGGTTTTATGTCTATTTCTTTTCTACCATTTTGCTCAAAGTGTTTAATATAATCAAAAACTGATGGCAAAAGCAACATGATGAGGGAATGAAGAGAAAGGATAGTCATTTTCAGTAATATTCTGAGTAAGTGTCCTGGTGAGAAATACAAGGGTATTTTCAAAGTTGCATTTCAAGAATTGTAACACAAATTCTGTTTTTCTTCCTGTCTAATGTCTCATGTGTGAGTTATTCTGTCAGCTAGTGTTGGGCTGCAAAGAAGCATCTTGGTCAAAAAGAGAGAACAGAGGAATTATGCATAAGAGGCTTTGGGCTCCAGCACCCACCCGTGTGCATCCACGCAGCCAAACTCACAGGCACCGACATGCACCCAAGGGTGTTGTCCACACCAAGTACTCTGCCAAAAAGCCCAGGTGCTTCGGTGGCAGAGGCAGAGAGACTAAGCCACAGAATATTGAGTGGCTTTTGTGTATATTTACACATAACACACAAATACTATACTTAAAGCAAACAGTAGCACTTTGTTAATAGTCCTGGGTTAAAGAAATAGCCACAGAAGGATCTAACTTTCTCTACCCCTGAAGCTAACAACAGAATGCCAATTTCACCTTCAAAAGTGGATTCAGACAGATTCCCCAGACCAAGGCACTGTATGAAGTTATGTACCCCTCACTGATCATGTTAGTATAAGAAAAAAAATGCTTCAGCCTCCCTGTTCAGAATGCTGTCTTCAGTTTAAGAAAAATTTCATTCCCAACTATCAAAAAGTTATAGCCAAAAGCTGCTCTTGCTATTTGATTTAACTGGAATAAGCAGAAGCAGAGAAAGGGACAGTTTACTCTGAAATAACTTCAAGAAACAAATTTTTGAAAAATTAAACAGATTTCTTTATTGTAGTATACTTTAGAGTCTTAGTACACAAGTGTCTGCTGTCATCACCACAGAGGATGTGACTTCCATTATTGTCTAGCATATTTGACCAGAGAATACAGTACTTTTCTCTGGGATCTTTGCAGTACACATGTAGGAATCATTTCTCTGAAATATAGCACAATATAAAATCGGCCTACAAATAAATGGAATGCATTACAACAGTGTGTGCTTGAGAACTGGTGAGAGGAATGGTAGTTGTAAAAATCTGAAACTGAATCTACTTATAAAAATATGACCAAAAAATTACCATAGAATCTTGTAATAGATCCATACCAACAATCAGGAATATAACATTTACTTGGAAAGAATGAAACTTCCTTTAAAACATGTTCCTTACAGTTGAAGTTTTTCTTTTTTTTCAAATTCAAGTAACAACATAGAAAACACAGTGACATCTGTACACTATTGTTGTTTCAAACTATTCTCCTTTTTATTAAAAGCATGTTTGACCCCTGTGTCTTTTTTAAGGTCTGGTTTCTCAAAGGGAAGGGGGTTGAAGAAAAACCTCTGTTCATTGGAACAAAATGTAGTCATTTATAGTTCATTTTTGTTCATCCGTGCTATTTCATTCATACTATTCATCTAGTTTTGATATAGTTTCCCATTACAGGCCAACATATTGATACTGGTTGACTCAAAATGCAAAATATCCCTGATAATGTTGGTAAAGCCCTCTGTAACGGGCTTCCCTGTAACAGTGACAAATATTAGGAAAAACTCTTTTTCCAACGTCTTGGGGGATAACATTTGTCCTGAAAGATCACAACCTACATACTTTGTGATTTGTAACATAATTAATATTGCCACAAATGCAATTGGTGTGGATTCAACCTCATAATCTCAAACATAGTATTTGCTGCAGTAATTTCCTGGGTTAACTAAATTCCAGGGGATTAAGTCGTGGGTGGAACGAGGAAAAAGGTATTTCCTTTTATCAGATGTAACTGTGTTGCTTTTTCATTCCTTCACCATCCTGTGTAATGAAAGAAGAATCCAGGGTGGTCACTTGAAGTACCTGATTAACAACTTTCCTTGAAACTATTCATTAGGTATGGAATTTATTCTCCTTAAAGGGAGGGGGAAAACGCTACATGAGCTTACACAGAGACTGGCCTCTTAGAAACAGACTCCAGATTCCATTTTCCTTCAGGGCATTCAGGTTCCATACATTCTGTTCTCAAAAGGTCAGGAAAATTAATCGTCTAGGGTGCATAAAGCATTTCCTAGGGAGAATTACAGAAAATGATGGTCCCTGCCCTCAAGCCTGTTCTTGAAAGGATGATAGCACAAATACAAACAAATAACCCTTACACAACCAACTCCAGTTTTTCCCTCTCAATGTACCTTGTGTGATTTATAACTCATTTCTTCCTGCTACCATTAACGTTGTTTCAGAGGCGGGTGATTATGGAAACCAGTCCAGTTGTGCACCACTTCCCTCATACTGCGGGATTATCAAGTATCAAGATAACCACTTAATAATGCATAACCATCAAATCTCCTTTAATTGATTTTTTTTTGACTCAAAGTTTCAAACAATTCACATGTAGTAGCAAAGCCATACAAATTGCAAACGGGCTACATTTATTAGCAAAGAAAATGCCTTTATTTTTAAATTGCTAATAGGAAAGAGAACAATCTTAAAATCACTCATCCACAACCTCATTATCTAATTCCTGGCTCATTACCATGAATAATTCCACCATTATCATTCCTCCAAGTCTTATGAAAATTTCCCTACACATTTTGAAAAAAGATCTAGAAAAATCTTTGACCTCCTCTCTTCCCTCAACTATTTTTGATCATCTCTTAGAGAGCTGAAGGCTTTATGTTATATTTTGAAAGATGGTAAACACGCGAACAGACATGGTCCCTCTCTGACCTGACTTACTCTAGACCTTATAAGCAAAGAAATAGACCTCAGAAAGCAAGCATGCTACTATGCTCAGCATGTGAACCTAGTGGTCAGAAAAGCCAGGGATGTAAACACTGACTTTCCACCCAGTGTTTTTCTCATGCCACCACCTACTTCCTTCCAAATTCCAAGTATTGCTAGGATCTTTCTCAGCCTTAATTTGCCTACCATTTAATTTCAGGCTAAAAGTATTTAATAAGCAATCTGCAAGGGGCTAGAAAAAGAAAAAGAAATGAATGTAAGACAGGATCTTTTGCAAAGTTAACATATGTGACATGTTTAAACAGCAACATGCAGGAGGACATTATAATAAGGCAGAAAGCACAAATAGTAGATTAAAGGATGCAAAAATTTAAATCAAAACAAAGCACTTAAAATACACTAAGCATTATACATAAACCACATATCCTGTTTGGGTAGTAAATAACTGACACAATATTAGCATAAGGTATATTCCATTAGTATCCTCAAGTTAATCCACAGAGAAACCATGGGACAGGGCAGGCAAGTGATATTCCCAGGGTCACACATCAAGTAATTTAAACCCCCAAAGTGGGAGTCAACCATCTATACTCGCAACCACTAAGTTATAACACATGGTCAGGAGGATACCTGAAGAGACTGAGCAAGAGCTGACTAAGGAAACGTTCCCTCAGAAGGTACACTGTGCTTCTCCAATTGGAACCAAGAAAAGGGTCCAAAATGTTCAGGGAACTTTGAGCTGGCCGCATGAAATACCAACTGCCTGCCAGCCAGTGGGCTAGGAGAGCAATGATACATTTAAAGAGATCATGTAGAACTAGATTACTGTAAACCTGCAAAGGCTAAGAGGAGAGGCTGACATGAGCAAAGTTAAGTTTAGCTACTGTAATCACTGCTGAATAAAACAGAATATTTCTACACATATTACCTTCCAACCTCAATACAGAAAATCATTTAATTAGATAACTATCAAACATATTTGTCAGAACGTACTTTTGTTTTGAGCAGTTGTTACCTATCTTTAAACGGTGAAACACAGACTATCTATCATTAAAACCGGACTGTGTCTTTTGACAACCTAGGAAGAGGTTCGAAATAAATAATGCATTACATTTTAATATTGGCTTTCTCAATATAAAAGCATAGTAAAAGAAATAGTGTAGAAGCAACACATTTCTCTATGTTAAATGAGATTTACTATAATTTTCCTGACTATTTATTCTTCAAGCAATCTGGACATTGACAGAAACTTTGCTTTTCTAGTTCACAGACCTACCTCCTAATCCCCTCCTTATTCTCTGGCCCCTCCCCCTACCATGACCTGGTTGGCCTGGAACTAGTGTATAGTAAATTAGAATACAGAGGCTATTCACCACATTAAATTACCATATTTTGTTACCCTTCTCTTTGAATTTCACACTTTTAAACTTTTGGTTATTTTATACCTAGTGACTGCCTCAACTACAAGGTGGAGTCTCACCCAAAATGTCTAAAATTTAAAGCAATATCCCTAGTTGTGTGTTTTTGTCCCTAGAGGCTGAACAAGGAAATCGAGCTAGACAGGACCTCAAAGTGTTTTAAGTAAATGAGAAAATCTGCACAAAAATTAAAATGAGAGTAAAACATGTAACATTATACCAAGTGCCTATCTGACACTTGGCAGTGTTCAGAAAATTAGAGTATACTTCTTGCTTCCAAGCAGTGCTTTCTACTAAGAGATTTTGATAACATTCAACCCTACTTCCACTTGTGTACTATGAAGAATACAGAAAGTGGGTTTTATCCTGAAATATGTGAATTTAAACTTTAAAACAAAAGATTTGGTTTCTGTATGAATAAAAGTAGAGTATTTAGAAAAAGAACTGAATTATAATAGCAAGCTCACCTCTGGAAAAAATAAATACTGTACTTTGAAAGTTGGTAACTTGTTAAATATTTTTAAGTTTAAAATATTGGAATATGGGGTTTCATAATAAGGTAAAGTGATGGAAAATCACAAATTTTAATAATGTTTTGAGAAATAGCTCAGTGTTACTAAGTATGCAGCTGCTTCTGATGATACCGTTTATACTTTTCACAAGGTATCACTTCGGTGCAGAACCATTCTTTCTACACTGTCTCAGGAAAGATCGAGAGAGAATGAAGACGCTGATAACCCCTAAACTTTTAGCAGTCGATGAAGTAAATCAATTTTTGTATTTGTGGCAACATTCCTTCCTATTGTCTCCATATAAAATTTTTATCATGATACAAGTGTCTCTCAATTAATTATGAATATAATTTAATAATGTATCTTTTCCCATAAAATGTCTTTACCTATGAATATCTATGCTCAGCTAGATTCTTCTATCAATATAACTTCAATAGTACTTTACAAGATGTAAAATATTTATAGTAACTATTCTAAATGTATTAAGGATATTAAACAGATGGGCAATTTCCAATATTTTATAATAAAAGCATTAGAGTGTAAACTACACAATATTTCTATATTTTAATGTTTACACAAAATCTAAGCGTTCATTTAAGATGTACTTTTATGTATTAGTCTAGAAACATTTGAAATAGGCATACTAGATTTAAAATGTAATTTAAATTGGTATCTTTGGAATAAAGGGTCAAGGTTAAACTGTTTGTCTTCCTTAAAAAGTTTATAATGTCTTTTGTGTCCCTACATACAAAGAGAAATCTCAATGAAACTTGGATATTAAAACCTCCCAGGAAACCAACAGTAAAAGCTGCTAAGAATTTCACAAGGTTTTTTTTTCTTTAGGTGTTAATTAAATGATCATTTAACACTGAAATGTAAACACAACATTTTCATCTCCTGACAGCACAGCCTATTATAAGTCCGGGGTAATAAAAGTCCTGCTGTTAATTCTGTGAACGCAGCTCCCACAACACTCTAAGATGCCTTGTCGTGTCTAAGGTTAAGCATCTAGACACAAAACAAAGCTTTGGCCTCTTCGACTTCCAGTACAATTTTCCCATCGCCCAGTGACCTAGGTAACACTTTGAGCAATAAAGAATAAATTTAATTTCTCCAGCATTTTGTGAGGATTAGGAACAATTGTTGTCTCGCAATGACTTTTATTCTTGGATCCTTTTTCCTCCAGAGCATTCCTCTGGCCCTAAAAGAGAATTCTGATGGTTTAAGACATAGAACAAACAGAACTTTAAATTAGGCCTTTTTAAATCAATTGGAACTGTTGGAGGGGAAGCAATCAACCTGCTGTATGCTGTTCTCAGCTATTCACACGCTCCGAGCTTTACTCTCTCACTAGTGGAAGAAACCTAGCATGAAGAGGCAAAATTATCTTTTCTCATTCTCTTTCCAGACTTATTTATTTCTCCTTTATTTAAGGTTTTTCTCCCTTTTTTTCTTAAACACTGAAATCAAGTTGCCACACTCAGCCATAAACTTTCACTTGGGGTCATTTCAAGAGGTGCAGATGTTCTCCCCAAAACATTCCACAGCACAGTGGGCTACTGCAGACCGGGGGCTGATGTGACAGTTTAGTCTTTTCTTTAAATTATTCATTATGTCCTTCAGTAGTATTTAGTTTATTCTGTAACTTCTGTCCAGAGATTTTTTTTGTACCACAACTTGTCAAATATGTCAAGGATAGCCATAAGTTCTAAAATAAATAATGAATAATATTAAATAAAAAATAATGGCGGCAGTTGATTATGGGTAACAGATGACGAAGAGATATGCGCCACTTTCCACTAACTGCAGTGTGTGTGTCCTTAGGAGAAGCCCTGGCATTACAACAAAAGCAAAACAAAAATAACTCCTAACCCATTTCATCATGAAATTTTAAATTCCAAGTGCTAAAAGGATTGCACTTTGTAATGCATCCTGACATAATTCGCAGTCTCCAACCACACTTAAACTCACATATGCAGCTTATGTAAAGATGACAGTATTCCACAGTTCAGATCTCATTTACACGTGATGAGGAAAAAGGACTGAATATTTTATATTGTTTTAGGACCAGAAATTTTCTTTGGTAGTAAAATCTAATGTTCTCTAAACCTGAATGATTTTCACAGTAGTTTACCTGCATGGCTAAAAGAGTTTGCTCAGCATTCTATTTTCCTTTCATTGGTCAATCAGGGAAACATGTCATTCCAGAAGCAACATCAAAACGTGGACTAACAAGTACCTCCTCCGTCACCGCCACTTTGTTTCCTCAATCCATTATACAGGTAAATTTTATAACTATACTAGTATCAGTTGGGAGAGGGTAAGGAGACCTCATTTAAAAATATCCTGGCTATCATGTGCTTTCTGTGGCCAAGTAAAGGGAGTAAAACAGTACAAGTGTATGTTTCATGTCAATTTGGAGTGTTGGGAAGTTGATGAGGTTGTGCCTATTTATGTGATGTTAACTGAGGATGAATGCAAGTTGCCAGGAAACTAGAGGGACTCTTATTTTCATCTTATTTGCAGCAAAAGGGTGATAACACAAATATGATTTCAATCATTTGAAAGGTAACAATGTTCTTTTAAATACCGAATCTAAGTGATGACTTGTGACATTCTCAGAAGATGAATAGTATGATCATTTTCATTTTACAGGAAAGAAAACTTGATTCCAAAAATGTGAACTGACTTCCAAAGATAAAAATTCTATAAATACCCAAGCAAATATTTAACATTCTTTAATACAACCTACCATGTGATATAAATTAATTTCAGTGCTTCAAAACATGAGGAAGATATGTACATACATTACAATTAATTAAATGTAACTAGAATTCTACCAAAACTTATACCTAGAATTAATATTTATGGGAACTTCAGCCATAAATTATAATCTTGAGGTGGCTGTGGCAATTTAATGATCCACATTTGATTTTTTAAAATGTTGCCCAGAGATGTGTATGCAATGATATTATTTAGACTTGAAAATCCCACATTTAAATTCCTGTTTTAGAAAACACTACCCCTCTCAATGAAGTCCGTAGGCTTTAATTTACACATTAGGAGTCAGATGTTAGTAGAAGCTGAAGTCCGTAAATACTGCATGGCACGGGGAACCACATATTTTGACAGTACCCCCTCCCCGGTATCTGTCACAGTAGTCTCCAAATTTAAGCTGGCATAACATGAATACTTGTCAGTGGAAAAACTAATGTGGCAGTAAAACCGTTTACATTGGGGGAAGCAACCATTTAAGTAAGCACAACTGAGTGTCAAGGAACTCACCCTGGATTTTCCTGTGCTGTGAACTTGCTATGGATTTCACATCCAGAACCCGCTTTATAGGTCACAACAGCCTTAGCCTGCCAGTTGCTGGCTTTCTGTAACATTGAGCTTTCTACTCAAGATTGTTTAGAAGTAAAAATTATCAACACCAGTTCTGGTAAAACTCTCGACCATAACCTTAACTTTTCATTGGATGTATACCTTTAAAACATAGAATTACATGGTGATTTAAAACACAAAATCAAAAGTAGGCTCCTATTGAATGGTTTGCACTTTCTCTTTTCAAGGCAAGTAATAACAGACACCCTGCATGTGTTCAGAAACCCCTATATCCAGTCTTTTGTCTACCTACTTAAAAATAACCCTTTGGATTACATAAGAGCAATCTTTTTAAATTGAGCGCTCCTCTTACAGCTCTATTTTTTTTAAGTGGCAAAAGCAGAGTCTCTCTTAGACCCGATAATAATAAGTAATAAATTAATAGGTGATAAAGTATTTGATGTTTTCATCACTGCAGGTTAACACTTTCTAAGTTTCATACAGATTCTTTGTTCTCAAAGATAAGGAGTTAATCTGTTCCCATTCCAAACCAGCCGCACACAATGCACAGTGTCTCCCTGCGCCAAGTTGTAACGCAGCCACGCCACCTCCTGAAGAACTTCCACCCCCAGCACGTGAGGCTCTTCCACAGCCTCAGCAAAAGAAATCAGCAGTAGCTATCACGGCAGCTTGCTAGATGAGTAAGGACATGGTGCTGGCTGGAAGACGGTAACCGTAGCAACTGTAACCTGCAGTTCCTACACAGCCACTGCAGGATTTATTGTGGCAGGGGCCAAACAGGCCAACAGTACAACGAAGTACAGAACTGTGGCACCTGACACCTGCAGGAGCCCACATTTTAATCAGAGGTGGCAGAACTTAATTCCAGAGGAATTTGTACACAGACTCCACTGCCGTAGTCTGCTTTTATGCTCGACTACAAGAATCCTGTGAAACTAATTTGATATCGAAAAACTAGGGAGTCAGTTGTATGCAAAAATAGCAATATAGTAAATCAAGAAATATTTTGCTTAGGTGAAAAATGGGTCATTTTGATTATACTATGTCTATTGAAAGCCTCCAGTGTTTGGAAAACCTAAGGGAACCAAATATTTAATTAGCCAGGTTATCCTTCAAATTTAATTTGTCTCTCTATTATCCATAATGGCTTCCCAGAGTTACCATTTGCCCATTCAAGTTGCAAGCCCTGAACTAGACAGAGATTTAATTCAATACATCAAACACTCATTGAGAGCTTCTAAAGGTCAAGCCTTATACTAGACCCTGGAGATATTAAAAAAAAATCTTTTCAAAATATATGTAACACCAGAATTTATATGCATATTCATAAAAACAAAACTAAGATGATAATTGACAAATGGCAGTAATTTTGTGTAGCTAGTGAGATAATAATTTTTGCTTCCCCTTTTGTATTTTTCTGAGTTTCTTAATCCTTCTTACAGTGAGCATGATGTACTCTTACAATTATATTAAGAAAACAAAACTTAAGATTCCATAAAAGTAGGAAAAAGGGATATAAAGGCAACTTAATTAGGTATTTAAATTAATTTTACATCTAAGAAACAAAAAGCTAAGTTTTCCTCTTTAAAAATTACCACCATTACCAGAAACAATTCTGAGAATCTGAGCTCCTCTATGACTCCAAAGGAGCTTCAGAATGGAGCTCATTCAGATGGCCAAAATCTGTTCGTCTCCAGTTAACAGTCACTGGCCCATAAATGAGCCCTTGGTGTCAGCAACACTATTTAAAATGTTACAGAATTTCGTTGCTGTAGAACTTAGGAGAGAACGGTAAATGCCACTTCTGGAACAGAAATAAGAATCCGTATTCAAAGAAGTAAATACAGCATGCCCCTGGGACATGGGTAGTTAATTTTGTCTGTTCTATTTTGGTGGAGGAAGGTGAAAACCCAGTGTCTGCAGTGCTGGGTAGTCACACTTATGCTAGAAGCCTGAGTAAATATAACATTACTGAAAGAAATAAACTGGAAACCACAAAACAAATATTTATTACAAAAGCCTTAACCACAGAACTATCAATGAAATTCTTCTCTAATGAGCCCAAATCAGTAGCTACAAACTCAAGTGGGAAATCCTGCATCACACCTATAAGGCCACCTTTAAGGTAACACTTTTCTGGAAGATTTCAGCGTGACTCACCAATTTCAACCAATCGCAGTCAACTACCTCAAAACTTAGGACCATCTCTTTTGCAGTTAACCAGCTGCAGAATGCCCTGAAAATAAATTTCTCTTTTCTTAGGCTGATCATAAAAATGCAACCTGGGTTTTGGAGGAGAGCAAAGGGGGGTGGGGAGAGTCTGTGTATACGGTACAGAAGTTAAGAAAACTACATGCTATCTGTTTTAACCTTCCACCCAGCAGCCTTTACTTTGCTTTCTCTTTACTTACTCTTTCCATCTGTCAACAAGTGCTTGTAATTTTATTACACTGTCCTGTAGTTTACGCAGAGTTGGGATTATTTTACAGAGTTCTGTTAATGGACTGGAGACATGGTAATGCTATTTAAACTAGTCTCCTGCTCCAACAAACACAGCTGCAACTGTACTACTATTTCTTTGCAAACATCTTGACCTGAACATGCAGTGCTCTCTCACCCCATCCAAAGGGAAATTGGAGCGGACAGCAAAGGGAAAGCATATTCAGCCGCTAGCACCAATAAACCGTGTCGAATCATAATTCATATACAGTGTACCCACTTTTTCTTTTATATTGCATTTAGAATCTGCAAAAAGCATGTGTGTTTTTGCCCTGGTATCTCATTTGCAGCCAAGCGTCAAATGAGGATATTTATTACAAAAGCTCAAAGAAAACTGCATGACATTCAGTACATTAGGATAGCTTTCATCTCAGCAAACAGTGCTGAGAGTCCAACTTTATTTATATACAGAACTGGTAAATGTTTTAATTGATGATATTTTAGAAAAAATGTATTAGGCATCATACTGGAATTCATAAAAAGAACATCTAAATTTGTTTCTTTCATAAGAATATATGTATGTATTATATATAATAATATATGACATATATATAGAGAGAGACAGTGTTGGGCACCTATGAATCATATAGATATATATATAGATATATATATATGTAAAACAGCTAATCAAATACTTATATTTGTCTTAATATTATTTCCCTGTTATCTGCCAAAAATCCTGAATCCTTTCTTCTGTCATCCTTCTTCTGCAAGAAAGGTTCATTTTTATATGAATATTATAAAGGACATTATTGCATGTAGATTTGTACATATTTTTCCATCCACTAGAATAGTTATCTCAGATAAGCTATTAGCCAACTTTATTATATTCAGAAAATGTGAAGCTGCAACTTTGTTCTTTGTAATTACCCTAGCCCTGCAGTCAGCTTCACAAGCTTTTGCCCCTTTGTTTCTTTGTAGGTACAGACCCTTCATACTAGTTTAGTTTAACCAGTATTCACCATCATAAAAATGTGGCCACATGTGGCTTATACATTTTCTTCTGATGAGAAACACTATTGTTAACAATTCACCTGAACCTAATCCAAACCTAGAGATTTTCTTCTGAAGCAAAATACTATTGTTAACAATTCGCCTAAACCTAATTCACCTAAACATAAACCTAATTGAAGCAACATTTCTCAGTGCAAAAGAACATTCTCTCCTTGTGAATGCAGATAAAACATACACCACAGATTCCTATATGCACCCAGTGGCTACATCAGCTGTCAAATGCCAAGGAAAGACACCTTGCCAAGATTAAACTTTAAGCCATAAAGGTATAACCAGAGAGATCAAAATACATACGTCCTCATTAACTCGTTCAACATAACACAACTTTGGGCTCCTTACTCCCTTGGAAAATTCTTTGAGTCAAACAAGTACATAAAATTCTGAATGTATTTTGTAGCTGCCCATTTTCCTGTTTTTTTTTAAACTTGCCTTAAATTAAATAGAAAACAGTCATAGTTTCATGGGTTCTGTTTCTTTATCTCAATTCTCAAATATTTCAACTCTATTTCTTTTTTAAAAGGCTTAAAGTTAAAATCGAAATAAAATATATAGGGAAAATCCTTGCTCCACTATGATATATGTCAAAAAAGGAAAAATGTCAAACAGAGTATAATTTGCTGATGGGAGATTCTGCAAAGGATTACAGCACCTGAAAACTACTGGAGAAATTGAACCAAATGTTTCTAGAATAAGTATCAAATATTCTTGTTTCTCAGAGACAGTGTTGGAGTTGCTTCCTACATTTTCCCCTCTTCACCTTAGTTGTTTAAATTCCAGGTAACAGTCATTCCATTTAAATGCATTTTTATGGTACCAAGAAAACAATTTCCTAAGCTGCTCTATGTTGTTCATGTAGACATCACTAGCAAAGCAAGCAGGGCTTTAGTAGTGCTGGCTGAATACTAGCCTTGAAGTTAGTTATTTCAAATCCCTCAATTACTCATAACTAAAATAGGAAATGGAATGCTATTAAAACCAACTCTGTGGCCATTCTTAGAAACACTAAGCAAATATTTAAATATAAGTTTCAACTCATATATGTACATATAATTTTTATAGCAGCCTACATACTATTTCCTTGGTAAAAATAGCCCCTAGAGAATATTTCTTTAAAGGAATTTCTTTATTTGATTTTTTAAAACATACTTAATTGGGCCAATTAAGGAGAAAAAAAGTATGACTGCCAGAGACTCTGGCTACCTTAGAGGAGCAGAACCAGGGAAGGCAGACTCTAGACTACAGACAAGATGTGACGGGTCATCTGGGAAACTTTTCCCAAGAGTGAAATGTGGTATCATAAAGATGAAGCACAGACCCTGCCTTCAACTGTGGTATGTATGGGAGGACTATTCTCCTACTTCTGGAACTGATAACAATACTAAACTGTAGACTACAAATCCTTGGTTACAAAGTCAAGCTTGGAAAAAAGCAATATGCACACTTTCACTTCAGCTCTAACCACATGGGACCTCCCCACCATCTAGGTTGGCCTGCTCTATAGCCCAGCAGTTTTTCACAACCTACGCGAATATCAATAATCATTGCTATTTATTTTTCCAACTCGTTGTAGCTTATCTCCCATCTGCACAAAAGCATTCAAACAGCTGAAATTTAATTTTAAAAGCTTTCAAAATGTGTTTTCACTATTGTACATTGTCAGCGAATAAGCATTCCAAGAGGAAAAACAGATTCTACCTAATATTCATATTATGCTCCATTAAAGAACTACTTCCTTTAATCATCTATGATGTATTTGATATGAAAACCTTACAATCATTCATACTGCAGAGTTTGGAATTTTGGCTTTAAAAGAAATATTTAAGAAGAAATTTACAGCACTTATTAAATACCTTATAATAATATTTTCAGACTAATAAACACTAGTACTTGAGTACAAGAATAATACCAAAAGAACTGCCATTGAAATCCTCAACTTTACAAGAACACCCTGCCAACTTCCTCCTAAGAGGAAGCACAGTAGCAATTTTCCTCTTTAGAATTTAATCAAAAGTTTCCAATAGATAAATCTCACCATCATCACATGACCAAAAACAGTTGTACAATTACAATGACATGCATAAGCCACTAAATGAAAGCCAATGGAAAACCAATCATAACTAACTTTTAGAAAATACAAAGGCAAGCTTTGAATCCATTAATCTATTAGTGAAAGATTCCAGGAAAGCACTAGGAAACAGATCCAAAATACATTTAAGAGAACACAAGGTACTACCCAAAGCAACAATAACTATTTCTGTCTACTTACAGCCTGTATAGCTTCGAAGTCCCAAGGAACAGCAACTCAGGAAACAGCTGAAGGTGATTTCTGTTTAAACGCCTTTTGAGAAAACAAAAACAAAGCTTATGTTACATAGGAAATACCCAACAATGAGACTGCAATTTGGTAGCTGCATGCCTCATCTTGTATTTCAAGAAAGAATGAAATGACATTCAAAAGAATTCAAGCATTGCGAACCAAAAGTTGGTTACACCTTTTGTTACATGATTCTTTAAAGAAATTTCCCATTATGTTTACTCAGATGATGATTACTGAGGCCTAGACTCTAAACTCAAATCCCCTGCAATATCAGTCAATCAGACACAGTATACATACACAATGTTTAAGAAGTTTATGAGAGACTCACACACTATGGAAAACGGTGTCTTAAAATAATCCATACACTATCCCAAATGACCTAAATTTTCATCCAAGACAATGTGTAGAGATGGGACTCTTAATTATGTTACCAATTTATTTAGTAGGGAAAAAAAACGTGGAAAAGACTGAGAATCATTTGTGCCCACAGGCAAAATCAGAAAAAAAAAATAAAGTTCAAACATAAATCCACAACTCTCAACTCCTCACTGAATTTAAAGCTCAGTTAAAGCGTTAAATGTTAACTGAGATTGGAATGTTCTCAATGTCTGAGAAAATAATTTGACTGCAGGTATAATATAATTTAAGCTCTGATGCTATCTAACTAAGTTTGGGGTGGGGGTCCCTATGCCTACAAAATAAAGTGGGAAAATTCTATCTCTGGTGTTCAAATATTCCAGTTCTATCTGGTTTAGGTGTACAATTTAACATGAAATTTTAAATAATTGTCTATCTCTGCCTTTTTTCCCAATCTAAATAAAATGGAAGACTAACTAATGCAAAACACATACAAACTATCTAAAGCTGATTAACTGAGTAGGGACCGAGTCGAGAAACTAATATCACACTGAAGAAATCAGAGGCGCTTCTTATAGGTGTCTTAAAGATACATGTTTTGGACCCAGGGAAAGAAGGGATATCAATCTTGACATAATTAGAGGATCATCAACTACAAGTAGAATTAGAAGACTAATTTAGTCTCTAGAGGGCAGAAATGAGACTAGTCATTGCAATTCCTGAGATAGTAAGTAATGAGGAAAGCCTTTCTAAGAATTAGAGATAATAAAAAATGAAAGATTTCCTTGGGAACTCCACTCCTAATCCCACATAGAGTCAAGCAGAAACGGGACATTTTGTCCTGCAAAGAAAGTACTAATCAGAAATCTTGCATTAAATGAGAAGTTGGACAGGTGAGCATCTGAACTTCTTCAATACTCAAAGATGCATAAAAGGAGGATGGTGACTGTAACTTCGATGACATAAACTCATATTAAGAAGTTTGTCTATAAAAACATTCTCAGCACTTAATAAATAAAATGTATCCTAATATGAACATTTGCCAAGACAAGTAAGTATCACAGAATAAACTTAGTGGTGAAAAGGCAGATTTACTTCCCACTTAGATGAATAAAACATATGACAAAGCAAAACCAATAGCTTATATTTATTTTCTGCTGAACATGCTTCTAAGTGGTAGTTCTGGAGTCTACCATTCTAATTTCAACCAAATACCCCTTACTTGTGGCTTCTTATATTAATCATTCACAGCTACAGAATAGAAATATTTACAAGAGAGGTAATGTGAACTTTTCTAGGAAAGCAACCATTCCTGGAAAATGTGTATTATTCAGAGCCAATTTGGATATCTAAAAATGGCAGAGATGGGTTTTCTTAATTATATCCAAGCCATCTTATTAACAAAACTCACTCAACTTTTTAGTCACAGCAGGTCTGCCCTTTCAGACTGCACACCCCTGTGGAGACAGCTCTTGGTACAGTGTGCTTTCTCTTTTTTGGCAAATGGCACCTTCTTGCATCCTCTGTGAAACTTCCCAATTTTGCTACATGCATTCAATGCTTTCCTTGCTGTGTCTCCAAAGCATTTGAAAAGTAAGTCTTCCATGCTGTATTATAGTTACTCATGTACCAGTCTCTTCAAGTGTAAAGATTATAATCTTTGCAATCCCTGCCTCCCTCCCTCTGTGGCACTTACTAAATTTTGACCTGTATTGAATGGCAAGGAAACCAATCTGTTCTCATTCAACATTCTCTAATCTTCCCTGGCATTTAGTAGATTCTTAAGAAATGCTGAATGAGAACAGATTGTCCTTCTTGCATTGTGAAATAGCTCAGTAAAGGTCTGGCATACACATTTTATACTAGGACAACTTTTCTCTGTCATACTCCTGGAGATACCCGCCTTGGGTTGGATTCCACAGTCTGATTAACCAAAGACCCATTACCCAACTTGCTTTCTTGTGACCTAGACAGCAGTTACCCCCTTTCCTCTGCATCTACCTCCATCCCCTGCCCCCTCCCCACACATTCTCAGAATCACCTAGAACTTGAATGAAATTCAATGAGTTCTTTTAAAAATTCAGATACATACCTGACTTATAGCTGCTACTGGCTTTCTTGTCAATGGGTCTGTATCTATACAACTTCAACTATTCTGAGAAAGTAGGTATTTCAAATTGGATATAAGTAGTGCATTTTTATGAGTCATATGGTCTTCATTTCTATTCTCCAGTGCCCTTAATTAACTCTACAAGTAACAGCTAATATGCCTGACACTTACTATGTGATGGGCCCTGGTTGGAGAAGTTTACATGAATTATCTGATTCACTCTTCCCAATATGCCCACGAGTAGGTATTATTGTGAGTGCTGTTTTGAAGAGAAGAATAGAGCCTGAAGACAGAATCAGAACTTGAACTGAGGTACTGTGAATTCGGGGCACATCTTCTAAATCGCTCCCTCTGAGAAACAGCATAAACATTGCTATATAATAATTCAGAGCACTGTTATGCCAAACTCTTCAGCAATCTTTCCTTGCGAAAAGCATAGCTTTATATAGTCCATTTCTTAGATATTTATAAACTCCCATCTGAAAATAAAACACCAAGTCTTATTTATTTAAACAAATTATTTATTTGAAGGATTCTGGCTAACTATTTTAAGCACTCATTTTAAATACCTGAATTCGAGGTACAAAGAAAAATGTGAAACATTTTAAAAACATTTTTCAATGAATTCAAGTAGTTTACTGTTCTTGAATGAAACATATTCTGAAGGATCTTACTACATCTAAATCAATGACGACACATTTCTATTTCATGCATAATACTACATAATATTGCAGAAAAGTGCACAGTAACAGTGAACAATGGTAATATACATGAAAAAGTGTAAGTTTACCTTATTTCTAAAAAGAGTATCAGTAAACTTTTTGCTCCTGTTCCCTTCTCTCTTCATCAGTACTAAGGTTAAATGTACATACAAATATTAGGGTAAAAAATAAAACTTATACAAAATATTCAATGAAGGAAACATTTAAAAGGAAAGATTCTCATACCATGACCAGAAATTAAATTCTTAAGCTAAAGAACACTTTTAAAATATCTGGAGTTACATTAGACACTGTTAAAGCACAAAGCAACTGCTAAAAAGAGCTTCAGAAAGAGTAATCTCACTTCCATAGGACAGAAAATTTCTTAGCAGCTTGAAGGTCACAGTGTCATAACAAGAACTCCAATGGATATGAGTTGAAGCGACGATCCTAGGCCAGAAAAACTGCAGGTGGTAAATTAAGAATATTGCATGGGGTTATTTATGGGATCCAACAGTAATGAGCTCTCTGAAGCAGACCAGGTGAATCAAATGCCCATAATTTAGAACAAGGACACTCAATTGTGTCCAAGGAGAGAGATGGGACATATATGTATAAGTGACACATAGCTATGTGTCATCATCCCTAAATGGAATCTAGACACGAGACCCCAGGACTGTGTGAAAATTCTCTTGATGGCACATGCATGGTTTCAGAAAAGTGTGTGATATATTTCTCTGTGATATTTTCACTTAGGACAAAGAGAAGAAGGGATCCCAACAATTTTGTCTGTTCTACCAGTGATATTTCAGCATGATTTTCAGAGGGGTGAATGAGCTTTGTGTGCTGCACGAAGCCCTGGCCTCTGAAATGCTAATTCTAAGCCTTTCAATTTGAAGGGCACCTGGGCATTATTGACAAGCTTTATTCTACGTTATTATGTACCAGCTGCTTGTGTGACTCTTGTCCTTTGTAGAGATTATAGTCTCTTCCTTTTTTCAACCTTCAAGTAATATTTGCAACCTTTTATCTAATGCACAATGTAAACAATTTTACTAAAGTTTGTGAAAAATTTACACTTTGTTGTAAATATAAGGCATTTTAGCTGCAGACCTGATGTGTAATATGCGATATATTCTGGCTTAAAAATCGTATAATTTCTAACTTCCTATTTCTTATTCATAAATGATTAACTCACTCCTTTTCCCTTCTCAGATTTTCCACTTGTATTTTTAATACTAGTTTTATTCTAACATTTTAGGTAAATATTTTAATATTTATCTGTATTACAAAGTCAAACTTCAGCAATGTTGCTAATTTAGCTTATATTACATAAATGAGTTTGGATTTTCAGTAGTGACACCCATTCAACCTTTATCCCTTACTCCACGCTAGAGAGGTCAACAATTACTGTTAAAAATGCTGCTTCTTATGTAATCCCTTTGCTTATTGGCATTTCCCTACATATTCAGAAGTACATGACAGTTATTCTAGGAAAAGAATACATGAAGGATATTATGTACATTCTTCACATCTTTTCTATTGATGACACACTAAAAGGTAAGGAAAGGAAAGATAATAATGAAATAATAGTAAAGGTAACATATACACACTTTCAATAAAATAATTTCTAAACTCAACTTTGGAGAAATGACAGATATGTGCATAATAACACTTCTTTGAGCAATGCAAGCTAAGCATTGTTTGAAACTATATGTGTATATATATATAGTTTGAGTATTAATATTGCTTAAGTTGTTTTCACTGTGTAATACATATGTATATATACATATATGTTACATTATAGTGCCAGTATGACTATACTAAAATGATTATCCTTGTTTTAAATGAGAAGAAAATAAAGTTTTTAAAGATGAAGGAATGTGGTCCAAATCTTACAGGGAATTGAAATAAATAGATTTCTTAAGTCTGTCTTAATGTTTCTGATTTTAGAAGAGGGAGGGAGAGTTCGTAAGGTTGAGAAAGCACACTATGCAATGTAAGTGATGTATGTCAACCTGTTATTCTATGAGGCATCAGGCACTGGCAAAGAATATTACAAGATATTCAAAGCTTGGACAGCTGGAAAGGGTATGCAGCTACTTCACACCCTGCACTCTATCACCAGTTTCAAGAGTAGAAAGCACCAAAACTGTCCACTGCATCTTGATGGGAAGAATGTTATAAAGGGGAAAGCCAAGTATTTTTCATAGATGTTATCTTAAAACAGTATTTCAATTCAATAATGCTAACTCATCCTTACTATTAACAAGCCTGCATTCTGAAAGCATTTTACCAATATGCCTTTAGCCCAGCAGATATAATTTGCTGTGAAGAAAAAGTAAGTAAACGTATAAAGAAGGGCGGTGAGCACAGAGTTCAGGCAGAAGTTTCCCATTCCATGCAAAGTTGGGAAATGCACTCAACAACGCATAACTCAAGCAGAAAGGTATCCAAAAGTAATGAAAGAGAGACTTAAATGTAAAATATTTGACATTCACTGCTTCCACACATACATTGTAACAGTGCAAACTAAACTACTCATTTCAGGGGAGACATAAAGGACACAGCATCCAGCAAACACTGTGACAAAGGATGAGCCTAAAACAGATGTGGGAAAAATAAACAGCCTTCCTGCTTCAGAATTTATAAAATGGTCCACAAGAGGCCAATGGGCCTTCTCACCACCATTTGACTGCAGAGCCCATTAAAACAGAAGCTGCTCTCTCAGATTAACTCAATGTTCTGCTTAACTTGCATCATTCAAGCTTTCTATGACCACAGTCATAAGCACAATTTAAAATACTCCACGCTGCTTATGGATACATGAGAATAACCAACAACTCATAGATAGCGTGTCCTTTAGAGCATTTTTACTTGATGTAGCATACTGAGTCTTTGTTACAGAGCCCAACCAATGTGCTTCTTTACAGAGACCTTCTAAGAAATTGACTGCAGTGATTTTAAACTTAGGTGTAAAGATACCAGAAAGCAATCCTTTTGAGATGAACGTGCATCCTTTTCCAATAAGATTATACCTATTATTTGCCCTTACAATAAGAAAAGGTATGTGTTATGCTATGCTCATAAACTTATAGGATTAGTCAAAGAGTGATTCTCTAAGGTCTTTGTGAACAGAGGATAAACAGTGCTTTGCCTCAGACCTGTTCCACAACATACTCTCCACGTGAACTCATATGTATCAACCTACAACAAGCACCCCAGGATACCCGAGCCCCTGGATTCACACAGTCCCTTGCTTATGAGTGGTGTATTCACACACAGAGGACTAAGTCAGCACTGCCTTAGGAAAAGAATGTAAATGTGCCTTTTAGGTGTTCCTTCTCAAGAATATCACACTCAAATGTAGGTTCTACTGCAAAGGGATTTAGATTTTCTAAATTAAAATGAGCATCTTTTTTACATCAACTTAGAGGAAACTAAGCAATTTGAGTTTTAGACATACTTTCCAGCATTTCTCTCATTTTTTGCATTATAAAATATGTGCAAGTCTAGTTTCCCAACAAAATAAATATCCAGTGACAAAACTAGTAGGAAAAAAAATCATTTCAAGTACAAAGATGCTAAAATTTGAAGCACTTAAAAATAGTGTACTCATCTCAGTATTTAAATACTATTGGTGGGAAAAGATGGATCGGTCCACATGCTTGCTTTTATCACTTCTGCAGTCTCCTGACTGAAGGGTATAAGGTGATGGTAATGTCCGTGGAAAGCCTAATATCCAAGATTTTCCATGGTATGCTATTGGTTCTCACCAACATTAAGCTAGGCATGTATGCATTTCATTTCTGCAGTATTAAAGCAAATATCAAAATAATGACAGCCCTAGAAAATGTGAAACACTTTCTCATAGTATTGCATTTGTGCTCTGAAGGAATTTTCAAAAATAAAGGATAATTTTCACTACTGGAACCCTGAAGTAGCTCAGGTTCTAATAAAAGACCATAAAATAGAACTGGATAACGCTCTGGTTCTATATGCGTAACCTCTAACTATACAGAAACCATAAATATGCAACACAATTTTAAACCAGCATACACAATTACTGTTTCCCACTGTTACTTTTCTAACTATCTGGATTTTACCAGCTGTGAAATATCCTGAATTAATAATTTCTTTTGGATGAGGTATGGTGGCACATGCCTGTGCTCTCAGCACTCTGGAATCTGAAGCAAGAGGACTGCCGTAAGTTCAAGGGCAGGCCTGGACTGCATAATGAGTTCAAGTCCAGCCTGGACTTGACACAAAGCAAAATCTTGTCTCAAATAATAATAATAGTAATTATGATGATGGTGATAATTCTGTATGGAGAATTTATTGCAGATTGATATATAGGTATCTTCTAAGGCATATTTTCATCTTTATCCCTCCATCTAATTCTAGACATTTTGACTGAAAATTCAGAGCTACATCCATTCTTTTAATTGAAAAAAGTATCTCTCTTTTGTACCTTCTGATTTCATTTACAGATGGGTTTTAGTTTTTGTTTTTGGTGCTGAGGACCGAACCCAGGGCTTCCAGCTTGCTAGGCAAGCGTTCTACTGCTGAGCTAAATCCCCAACCCCTGATTTCACTTACAAATATTGGCTTCCTCATCCCAGGGCAACATTCAATTAAAATTAGCAATATTATGTTCTTTATTATATATTAAAAGTTAAATTTATTAAAAGGCTTAGAGCTTATCTTCTGTTTTCATATTTGTCTTCTTTTTCTAGACCGTGTTAGAGCTCCATCCCCATACAATGAGGAAGAAAATATAACTTTGAAAATTTACAAAATGTCATTTAGGATTTTCTTACTCTAAAATGGGAATAACTTACAACTATAAATTTTTCACAAATAAAATTAACACTTTTTTTTTCTCATACAGGTAATGAAAAGTCACTTGTCTGTATTGGTGGCATGTACAAAATAAATCTGCACTTACATGTCTTTTCATAATTTAGAGTGCAATTTAAAGTTGTACATCTGAATTAAGTTTTCACAGTTCATGGTTAAAGTTAATTCATTGATTGCTTCCTGCCTCTCACACTGCTCCCTGAGTTTCTTGAAAAAGCAATAAATGTTTCTGGTGCTGATGGCAGAACTAAAATATGGGTATATACCAAAAGTGATAAAGATTTGAGTATATAGCTCTCAAGGCATTTTTTTTGTTATTGTTTTCAGTTTTTATATTTTTAAAAC
This sequence comes from Dinomys branickii, assembly GCA_004027595.1. Classification (NCBI taxonomy): domain Eukaryota; kingdom Metazoa; phylum Chordata; class Mammalia; order Rodentia; family Dinomyidae; genus Dinomys; species Dinomys branickii. The sequence goes on along the minus strand of PVLD010009152.1, from coordinate 52,616 downwards.
AATGTACTGAATAAAATTTAAAATAGTTTGTTTCACAGTAACTTGAATACATTTCCTAGTAAAGCTGCTTTGCCATTTAATGTATTTAAAAAACAAATATTTGAAAAGTGTATCCACAATGTTCCTAAGAAATGGTTTTGAATTCCAGAGTCCCAAGGAGATGAATTGGCTGTCAGATAACAATGTACTTCCATCAGATGGACTTGGCAGTTGTAAACAAAAGGAATTTTCTCAGCTTTTCCTCACAAATATGAAATATTTGCTCTCGGCCAACAGCTGGGGTGATTTAAAGAAGTCCTGCATATATATTAGTTTTCATTCAAAATTACAAATCCTCCTCCCACTCTGAAACATCTGACTCAGTCCAGTAGAATAGAAAATTGTTCTGAGATGAAGTGACATTCCCTGGGGAAGTGAACGGCAAAAACCAGTACCTACTTATAACTCTAATCAAATTTCAGATCATACAGCATCTGGTTAATAATTTTCAGGAAAAGTTAACTTATTCAAGATGAAAGTTCAGATGGCATTCTGCAGTTCCTTGAAAAACATTAACGAAGTGAGTTTTGTTCTATTGTGCCTGAAAACATTTAAAATTAAATATAAGCAAAGAGTAGAGGCTGCCTGAAAGCCATTTTGACTCTTTCTATGGTTTAAACCTGTTTATAAACCAATATGCAGAGATTCCCATGGAATGACTAGAAATTAGTTTTACAAAATTAATGACAAAATTATTAATTACATTATCTAGTCATGTAAAATATATCAATGCTTTTCTAAGTGGGTAGATTAAAAATATCATTATATGTTACTCACTTGATATTAACTATTCATGAAAGCCAATGAAGGAGATCAAAGGATACATACTTTAAGCGCATATACTTAAAAGTAGTTTATGAATTTATGAACTTTGTTTTGAACCCAAATGTTTACCTTTTTTATCCCCCTCCAAAATTACCTCCAAGTAGTGATTTTAAATTTATTCTGAGTTCCACAATTCTATTTCCTATGTTGTAATATTTATAACAGCAAAGTTCCATGGTAAAGTATACATTTCTTGTTTTATCTGAGGTGATAAAAATGTGGTAAATATACTCCCAAATATCTCAGAAGATGACAAAACATTTTTCTAATTAGGAACAATTACACAGAATTAACTTTTGCCCTGAGGCCCAGTGAACCTGAATATGTTGTAACTAAAATGACCACATTTCATTATTTAAAAAAAATTATCCGATATGACTATTTTAAGCAGACACAGAAACTTATTAAAAGCATTAAGATATTTTTAATAGAGCTTTTATTGGTCCTTGAAAGGCAGGCCTATCAAATATGAATAACGAACAGATGAGATGGGGAGTCCATATTCAGGATTATCACATAAGTTAATTATCTGCAATTTAATCTATTTTTAGATATATGTTTTAACTTTTGTAGATATACATACTATGAGCATAAATTACATGCCAAGCAATGTATATGAATACAAAAGATATTTTTTGATCTGAAAAAAAAATTTTTTAAAGTTTGAAGTCTGTATTAATCTTTTGGGACAAAAAGAATTGATGTTAAATGCTTGCACCTCAATGATACAGTTCTTACTTTAATATTCTTTCCAATTTCAGCAGAAATATCTTTAAAGCTACTATTAAATAATGAAATAAACTATGAATAATAGCTTTTACCCATGTTCATGATGTTAAATATAAAAAAAAAATACCACCAGTAAAAATTTACAATATTTCTTTAAATGTCATGGAAGACACACTAAACGACTTCATGGAAGTTAAAATTGCTATGAGCAACCCTCTCTTTTCCATAAGGACTACTAATGCAAATAAAATTACCTTCTCCCTACATAAACAAATAAAACACATCAGGTGACAAAATAGGAAAACCTTGTACACCTTTCACTACCAAAACAATGGTTAGGGAGGAAGTAAATATCTAAGGACATTAAATTTGTACTTTTGTGATTTATTACATGTCAGTACTCTTTCTCCCAAAAGTCTGTTTAATCAGTCTGAAAACCACTCATTCATCTTCCCTTTCTGCAAACATTTTAAGGCTAAGCCGTCAAACCGAAGACATAACCTTTGAAATTTCAAGCGCTGGTAAAGCCACCGTTATGTTGTCAGGCGTGTCAGGAGCTGAAAATACTTACAGTCTCTCCAGTTCTTTAAGGTCCTGGAATGCTCCTCTTTCAATTGCCGTAATTTTGTTCTCCATCAGCTGACTGAAATACACAAGGTAACGTGCTTCTTAATGTCACCTTCTGAGCGTGTTTCAATTCAGCAACTCAAATCATGTAGCCTCTTGCTTTTTCTAAAGATAGATTCTGAGATCTGGTTTGAGAGCTAATAGCAAATTAAATGAGGCTATGTGTGAAAGAACTCAGGGAGGAGACATAACATCTACATCATAAATTTCTCACAGAAAACACTAAAGCAGCTTCTCACAAAATTTGCTAGTCAACACTATGAACCTTAAAATAAAAGTGAGAAGCAAACTATGATATTTTCAGCTTGGATAGTTGTCTTCTAGTCACAGATTCACACCTGAAGCAATAAGCAGTAATTCATCACACACGTACTTCAGTCCTGACTGCTGAATACACATCAGCAATTTGGAGATTTCATAAGGGCCATGATGTGTTTTAAACATTGAACACTGAATGTACAGTGGCCAAAAGTATGTGAGCAGTGTATGTAAATATTTACAATCCTGTGGGAGGAAACAATTTAACATAACATTGATTCTTCAGTGATGGATTACTCACAGCTAAATTAACGCACTCTTTAAAGTATTCCTATGACAATTTTGTGTAAGGCAAAGTAATTAAATGTGAGGGACAACTCAAAACATGGCCAATGAAACTTTTCTAAATAAACATTTTTCCACCGAGAACTGCTGATAAGTTCAAGTGCTTGATTCTAATGATAGAAATTATCTCTAATTGTTCCTTGCAAAAAAATTCTAAATATTTTGATCTCAGTAATAACAAAACACAGATCTACTTAAATTTTGTCGAGTTTATCTTAAATCTGAAAAGTATCAAATGTCTCTCATTATTTATTCATATTATAAAAGCAACTATTCTACACTTTTGTACACAAAAGCCACTTAGTGTACGGTAAACCAAAGATTTAAGGTCATTTCCATAATATTGTTTCTATAGCAGGTATCCAATCTTAAAATAAAGGCCCAGAGTTTTACTAAAGTTATAATACAGTGATTAGAAAAGTAAAGAAACAGCAAGACCTTTACTTTTTCTGTTGTTGTTCATGCGCTGGGCAGGATTTAAAAACTGAGACCAGTAACAATTCTCAATGTGTAATCTTAAAAACAAAATTTTCCAAATTACAGAGCACAAGAACACTTACAGAACCCTGAGGTGTCTAAGGCCAGCAAAATCAGTCTTCGTAATCCGTGTGATGTTATTTCCATTCAGATCACTAAGAGATAACCAGAAAATGAAAGTTTCTCCATTACACTTGGTTAAACGAAGTAAAGAAGCAGCTAGAATTTAAAAACCTAAAAATGAATGCTATTGGTGAGTCGGCAAAGTACTGAGATTGAAGGGGGCAACCTTTGAAAGGATACTTTATTCATGACTCAAGTTCACAACATTCATTCTTGCTCATATATGAAGAGAAAAAGCAGTGATACTGTTAGGAAGTTGTGTGTAGGGGATACGTGCATGGGAGAGATTCGGAATTTTGTTCTCATGAGGATGTGTGTATTCATTTCATAGGTATTCTGCTATTACTGGTAGGCACATCCCCAAGGAGTTCGAGTCAGAAAGTGAGTGAATAATGTTCTCATACCACTGAAGAAGAAATTTTTAAAATTCACAACACTAGGTAGGTAGGGAGTGGGGTGGCTAGCCTTCCTAAGGCAAAGGAACACATAAGAATGCCATCAAACGATCTGGATCCCAAAGCCTCGCATTTATGGACATTGACCTTGCAACAATTCTATATTTGTTTGAAAACTAAATTCTTCATGGGGTGCTCCAGCCCCCCGCGGAGACGGTGAAGCGGAAACTTCTAGCAGGGCCACTGTGGAAATGCTCCTCGGGCCCTGACATCTTTGTTCAGATTTCAGCACCACCTTCCCTTTACGAGTCACAACCCCTGTGTGCATCTCAGGTCAAGATCTAAACCTGCCTTGCTTCCAAGCATTCCAAGGAAGGCCGGGCTCTGCAGAGGTTCCTGTGCCCTCCTTCATGCAAGTGGGCTCATGGGGGTGTATGGAACCTCGTGTTTGAAATCTGTCCTTCAAGTGCTTACTTAGTCAATGACAGAGTTTTATAAGCTAGCGCTGAGTACACTGTTTTCTGAAAACTCGTTACATGGCCCTCCTACTTTCTTTCGGAGGACTCAAAACTCAGCTGTCGTTTCCCTCCCAGTACATGCTTTTTTGGCTGAGGAAGGCATGTGGGTGCTTAGACTTTAACCTGCTCTGAGCAACATGAAGTGACGAGTGCTAAAGCAACACTGCATTGCTTCTCATCTTTCTCTCCCAGACCCACTTTTCTATACTGAGCAAAGAAAGTGTCATTAAGTTATTCCTATCATTGTTGGGCCTTCTTCAGGCAATCTGATGTAACAAGAGCCGCTGTCTTCCACCCCAGACTGATGGGGTGAATCACTTCTTGATGAGACACCCAGCCCAATAAGGCCTTAACTTGTTTTTCACTGAGCACTTGGGAGAGCGGAAGGGAAAACAGGGGGCCAGCGGTAAGACTGGGAGTAGGTGACCCCTCCCCAAAGAACAGGCTCAGTCCAGCCTTTAAACGGAGTGTGAGGGGCAAGAGACGGAGAAGACGATTGGAAGTGGCGCACAAAAAGTCCCAGGGCGTCCTCTCCGCAGTGCGGGGCCGCTCCCCCGGCGAGAAGGCCTCGGGAAGCAGAACCAGCGCGCCGCCCCCGGAGCCGCAGCGCCCGCAGAGCCTCCGCGCAGTGTGAGAGCGCAGTACCGGCGGTCGGGAGGGCGCGGGCGGTAACTCCGGCTCACAAAGAGCGCAGCCTCCACGCTCCACTTCCCGCAACTTGGGACGCCCCCGCCGGGAGCGCGTGGGCCGTCAACACCCGGGCAGCGTTTACTTCTTCATTAGCGGCTAGCAGAGGCCGGGACGGCTGCGCGCAGCGGAGCGCGGAGACGGAAGGAGCTGCGCGGCGCCACGGGCTGGGGCGCGGGGCTGGCGACAGGGCCCGGAGGGCTCCGGGTCGCGAACAGGACCGGCTCCCAGCCCTTTCTCTTCCGAGCTGCAGCACTAACTTTGCGTGAAGGGGGGGACCTTCCCCTGCCGCAGCCACCCGCCCGGCTCGGAGGCGCCTCTCGGCCGTTACGCCCCGCGGCAGAGGCGGACAGGGACAGTCACGGGGGCTGCGCCCGCCACTACGCGAGCGTCCCTGCCCCAGGACACGTTTCCCTCCACACTCCGGGAAAAAGTACCCTGGGCTCCCCAAGATGCCTCTCCCCTCCCTCGGTCCCCAGGAGGGCGACACAAAGCCGGAGAACGGAAGTTTCTCTGGCCCGAGGCCCCCTGCAATCCCCCCGCGCCAGCGCGCGGCGCAAAGGGCGGGGACTCGACCCGGACCCGACCTGCGCGCTTTGGGCACCGCAAGGTGATTCCGTTTACCGAGTCTGAGAAACAAAGTGGCATCTGGCTTGCCCTGGGCATCCTTGAATACGTGTACCCAATCTCCCATCTCCCCAGCTACGCAGAACTCCGTCCCCACGGGCTCAGAGTGGCGGGACGAGATGGGGAAACGGAACCCAGCGCTGCCGCCGGCGGACCCGCCCCTCGTGGGGCAGAGGCCCCTCCCTGGGCATTGCCCGCCACTGCTTCGCCCTCCCCTCCACGGACCCCGCCGGGAGGTGCACGCAGGAGCGCCAGCCAGGGCTGCCCAGCACAGGTCCTTTGCTTAGTGCCCCCCAGGGCTGAAGCGAGAAGTGCGTTACCCTGACGGGAAGGGGAAGGGCGACAGCCCGTACTCACAGTCTCTCGGTGTTGCGGGGGATATTCCTGGGCACGCTGCGCAGTGCCAGTCCGTGACAGTCCACGGTGCTGCCGGAGCAGGAGCACTGCGCCGGGCACGCCTGCGTCGCCACCTTGTTCAGGACCGCCAACACTAACCCCAGCGACAGGAACAGCGTCTGCCAGCGCACGCCGCGCATCTTCCCCCGCCGCCTCCTCGCTCCCGGCGTTAGGGCTTCTCTTTAGCTCGCCGCTCCCAGGAACCCACGCAGGGTCTGCGGCCCAGTGCTTGGCGCGGGGTCAGCAGCCCAGAGTGCCGCGGGGGGAAGGGGCACAAAATAATATGGGACAGTATTAAGATTCAAAGCAGAGCCGCCAGGAGCACAAGCCTTTCCCCTCACTCCCTGTCCTCTTCTAGCAGGGCAGAGGCTCCATGGGCAACTTTAGAACCTGACGCTCGAATGGCCCGGCCAAGGCTGCGAGGAGATCCAGACAGCAGCGGGAGATCACGAGTCTTCCGTCTCTCAAGGATCAACTTGGCTTGTTGCTAAAAGAGCCCGGTCGCCCAACCACCGCGAAGATGCAGTTGTGGGGGTGGAGATTACTCTGCTCCCACGCACTCTTCTGCAAATCTGATTCCAGTGGAGAGTGCCAGGCGGAAGCAGGGAGCGCGGTGGTAATGGTGGTCCTGATCAAAGTGGGCTCCGTAAAGCTAGAAGGCGCGGGAGCCCCGCGGGCCCAGAGCGGAGCGCGCCAAGCCACTGGGCATGGCACGCGGGGGCGCACAGGGCGTTCGCACAGCCCGGAGGGGCGCGGGGCGGTGCTGCGCGGCGCAGAGCTCGGCTCACTCACGCGGCCTCTGCCCGACCGGCGGCACCGCGGCAGCCGGGACCCGTCCTCGCCAAGGTTGGTTTGCAAACGCACATGCACTTCGCTGAGGGAAGTCTGGCCAATCCCGCCTCCCGCTGGGCGTCCTTGGAGACGCTCTGCGCCAAAGCCTGCCCTGAGGTCACGCAGAAAGACAAAAGGGCAGTCCAGTCGGACCGCTGCAGCAAGGAATATCCACTAGTCAGAATCCCAGGAGGAAATCCAAGAGGCCAAGTTGAGGATGATGGCTCCCTCGAAGGCAGAGTGGGAAAGGGCTGGGGCAGGACTTGCCACCACGCAAGCTGACCAGAAGGAGAGGACAGGCTAAGGCGGTGTCCGAGCCCGCGTCCCTCTGTGATGTCTGGAGAATGGCGAGGCGGCAGGCGGGCGGCTGGGAGCCGCTACTCCGGCCAGAGCCCAATCCACAGAAGAGCGGCAGTCGCGCGTGCACGCCTGTGGCAGCCTCTGTCGTCTCCCGGATACGCTGCAGACACCTGATGGCAAAGGTGGAAGAAACAGCAGCCAGCCCCAGGCAGGTACGGCTTCCCCGCCGCCCCTTGATAGCCTCCCACAAGTGGGTCGTCCTTCTCAAAGTGCAGGAACTTTTCCCAGGCTTGGGATCCCTCGCCCAAGGCTACGGCAGGAGTCCGCTCGCCAACGCGGAGACGCCGCCCGGCTCTCGATCCTGCACCTGACCCGGCGGCCGCAGTCCAGGCAGCCCTTCCTCGCCGCCCCTTCCCCTCTCCCAGCTGCTTTCCTCTCCTACAGCCCCCTGGAAGGAGGTGGGGGAGAGGGAAGGCGGCGACAGAGAGCGGGGTCTGCTGCTCCGGAGCCCCTGGCAAGTGTCTAAACAATAGGACAGACGCAGCAGCCGAAGTCTCCCTGCGCTGCTGGAAGGTGGGTTGTCGTTGAAACTGGAGTTGTTCGCCCCTGCTGCCAGACGCTGAGTGCAGTCGAACAAAAACGCTGCCCGCGCCTCTGGAGCCGGCTGCGGGGCCCCGGACTCTCCCCTTTCTCAGCACTCCCGCCGCGCAGGGAAAGCTCGGCAGCTCCGGCCTGCGTCCCGGAGCCTCCGCGCTCCCATCCCTCGCTGGCGCTGGCGCTGGCGCTGCAGCCACAACCGTCGCCGCCGCCTCCTTTATATTATTTTAATTTTTTAAAGCGCTGTCTGCAGCAGCCACAGCCGCCGACTCTCTGCCGTCTAGGTGCTTCCCAAATAAATAACCCCAAGTACGAAGTTAAACTGGCGCGGGCCTTATATAGCCACTCGAGCCCCCACCCCTTTAGCCCCGCCCCGCGGGGCCCGGCCACGCCCCCGGCTGCGCGCAGGGAGTCCGCACCTCGCCGGGGAGAGGTGAGGCCGGGGCTGGCGGCGCGCGCTCTCGTGCGCCCCGCTCGCGCCCTCGCTCCCACGCTCGGGCAAACTTTGCCTGCGGAAAGGCGCTCCCCGGCCCTCCGCCCCCCACGCCTTGGCCCCAGAGGTGACCCGGGCTGCGGAGGGGTTGGGCGTTTGCCGCGGGAGAAAGGGGAGCGAGCGGCTTTGAACGCAGCTTGTAAATAAATAGCACTGCCAGGGCCTCTGCTGCAGCTATTGCCACGCGATCCTAAGGGGGCTGTTCAGCGTTTGCAGCACAGGAAGGGAGACAGAGAGACAGAGCGAGATTATGATTTAAAATAAAAAGAAACCTTACCGAAATAGATCTGCCTGAGCTCACAGACACATGCGTGTGTATTTTGGGGAGCTTCAAAGTTCAGACTTTTTCCAAGTTGGAAAACGGTGTTTTTCGACCTCCTTGCTTGCCTTTTCCTCTCCAAGCCATCCCTTCCTCTTTAACCCTTTCTGTGCAGTCACACACCTCACAAGCCGCTGGGTTGACGCCTTCAACACACAATCAGCTCCCCAGACACTAAGGATTTGGATGTGTCTGTGCACTTGTACTCTCTCAGGACGTGAAGGAGGAGGAAAGACGAATTCCTGGCAACACACTTTGCTCCATGTCTCCTTTCTTCCCAGGCAGTTCTGGTTTTTTCCTACTGTTTGAAAGAGAATTTCCTTTTTGTTTGTTTGTTTGTTTGTCTGTAGTGTAATGTGTGTCTGGCACCAGCTACCATTTTCCCTCTCCCCCAGCGAAAACTAATGTCACTGGAGGTTTGAAATGACATCTAAATGGGTCAGCTCCTTCCCTGGAATTTAAAATGCACCCCCTCTCCTTCCTGGTCTCATTCCACCTTTGAAGGCTCTCCTGGTGATCTGTGCAAGCCCGCAGCCTAATGCCAGCTTTACAGCATAGTGGTTATTTGTATCACTGTCTGTGGCTCTTTTGAAAGCAAGATCTGTCTAATTGAGTTTTATCTTTTTAGCATTTAACAATGTCTGGCCTATAGTAGGTGCCTTATTAAGTAGTTTACTGGACTCACAAGTATGCTCAACCTGATGTCTCTGCAATAGTCTTAATTCTCATAGTTAGGTGTTCCAAGGTATCTTTCCATCATTGTTACCTCTCTGCCCTTAAAGTCCTTTCAAAGACATTTCTAAAGCAGGGTGCCCCTTCAAGACCTGAATTAAAACTCATTTGAATTTCATTGCTTTATATTTCTTTTCTTTGCAAGTATTCAGAACATTGAACATTTATTAACTCAGTTGTCCTTCTAGATTTTAGCTTAAAGGTCTCTTATGTAACTTCCTTAAGAAGGCGAAAGAAGAAGCCAGAGTCACATTTTCCTGTAAGGACAATGGGATGCAGAACAGGTCCCTGTCACTGTGGAAAGATTCTTCCCCCTAGGGAAGTTTCTTTAATCCTACCAGTAAATTATATGGTTACAGCACATGTACTGAAACACTAACTCAGTTAATTTCACAACTTTAATACCTTATTGGCAGCAAGACATATTTGTGTTCAATTCTAACCACCAGAAAGAATCACTGTGCTGCATTTTAATTGCCAAGAATGCATGCTGTGCTCCAAACACTGTATTCATAAGCACTGTCGATACTGTTGATATGAATGAGATTCGTAACACAAGTTCGAGTTTGAGTCTTTCTCTTGCTCACTTTCCATTTTCTGTAAAACCAAAAGAGAGCTGAAAATAACATTCAGAGCAATATGCCCACAGGAACATATTTTTAATTTGATGCAGATTTTATATAAGAAGATATGCCCAGTGAACTTCACCAAGAAAAAGAAAAAAAGACTGCAACTAATTCCTAAGAGGCACAGCACACTAATCTGCATGTGTGTGTGTGTGTGTGTGTGTGTGTGTGTGTGTGTGTGTGATGGAGTTTTCAGTTAGTAACAGGAAACACATGAGTGACTGGGTGTCTCGTTTTTTTAAATGTTATTATGTATTCCTTCAGTATTACTGCAGGGTGATTTCTGGAGGCCTTATATGCTTCAACAACATTGTCATCTAGGTCCTAATTCTTTCTGGATTACTTTGCTCCCAAATATGTTGTGTTTCCCTTTGACTATTGCAGCCATCCCCAAGAAAAGCTGTCTGTTGTGTCTTCTCCTCACCACATGAGGTCTCTATAAATCCTGACCTGGATTAGGAAGATTGGAATCCGCTGCAGTCAGCAGTCTAGTGTCCTGTTGTCTTGAGAAATCCAGACACTACAATAATTTAGAAACAGCTAAGACACTTAAAATCCATACAATAACAATTTCCCAAATGATGTTTTAAACAAAATGATACAAAGATAGGATACATAGGAAAGAAAGAAAATATTGGGAACCTGAGAAAAAGGGTGAGTATGAGGGAAAGTTGTAGTCTCTCTATTTAAACCAAGGTGGTCAGAGTAATCACACTGATCAAGTTCATCATCTTTACATCTGTCTTTATACTAGTTTCCGTTGTTGGAAACTGTTAAATTATCTAATTTTTTCATGACATCTTTTATTAGAAATGTGAAATCCTGGCATCACAGAGGATAAGACTGAACTAAGATCTGTTTCACTACTACTAAACCCCAAACAATTCAGTAGAAGTGGAGCCACAGTGCCCTTCTGGACAGTTGCTTCTTTGCTCCCCTATATCAGAGGATATTGGTCTGCAGCCAAGGTGCAGCTGACTAAACCGCAGAGCCAAGAGCCGAACCTGCGTTTTCTGACCTTCAGTCTCAATTAGTTTTTCTTCCTTTGAATGTATCTGTAGATGCTCTTAAATTCTTGGTGGGATCGTGGAATCTATAGTTCTTCAGGAGCTATCAACCTCCTACCAGAGATGTTTATTTCTCTGCACAAACTGTTTATGGTCAGATCAAGCAAGCAGTGCAGAGCTAGGCTCCACAGCGCCAGAAATCCAAGGGTAGTGAAACCTGCTCCTACAAAAAGATTCGGCTTGAAGAAAATTCTCCAGGCCAATGATTTTCAAAGTGTGTGGTCCTAGGATCCACAGCCTAAGAAGCACCAGGGGCAATAGTTGGAAATGCACATTTTCTGTCCCTCAGAATCAAACCTTCTGGGTGGGAGATCAGAAGTTTGTGTTCTAACAAGTGGTCTCTATGGACCCTAAAGCTTAAGAAGTCGTTCTTCAGAGCTGCTCTGTGGTTATATGTGAGCCACCTAAGTATGGAGAATGAAGAGACAATGAGTGATATATTGACCTGCTGAATCACGTGCAGCTTCTCCTTGCTGTTTGACAAGTGCACATCCCTCATAACCTCTAGGGGGCACCAAAATATTTTCATGTCCAGCCCCGCAGAGGCGATAAAGCCTTAAGAAATGCAAAGCGATTTCTAGAATCTGTCCCACTTATGTCTGGATGAGTTAAAGTTTTCTTAAATTTAAATTTTTTTTTTTCAGTTTAGTGCTATCAGTATTTGGGAAGAATGATTCCTACTTTTCATGATTATTGTGAAGAATAAGATAATCAAGACATGGCGCAGAGTTTAGTGTTTATTAAATAAAAGGTGATATGATTATTTTGATATCTTTATTACTATTAATAGGCAAAACTTTTGTAAGTAGTTGTGTTATAAGAATAGATTATATATTTATCCCTGTTATTATGGTTTTGTAACATTTTGTAAAGAACCCTGGAAGGGTTGGGCTGAGAGACACATTTTTGAGCAGAACAAATCAGTCAAAATGATTAACCTTGCCAAGGCCTACCTATACTCTTATGAACAAAAAAGTGGAGATAAATATAATTAGTTTTATGAAGTTTATGTCTCATAAAGTGCTCCTCTGAAGGAGCCAAGTTGGTTTTCCCTCTGATAAAAGAACTTCTTGGTTGTAGAGTCAAATTAAAACGAGAAGTTCAAATCCAGACCTGCTGTTAAGTGGGAATGTTTGGGTGTGGCAGTTAGTTTTTTCTGACTCAATTATATTATTTATACAATGTTTCGATTAGAGCCCTTGAACCATAAATTCTTCCCAGTTGTTACTATAATTCCGTTTATTATATTTGTGTTCCAAATACTGCATTCAACTGATATATATATACACACATATATACACATATACATATATATACATACACACACACACACACACACACACATATATATATATATATTTCTCTGAATTAATTTAATTCTCATGATTTCCTGAGTTAGAAACTCTGTTTATCTCCAATTTATAATATGGGAAGTTGAATCTCACAGGAAATCCTTCAGTCAGCTAAGTTCACACTTCTAGAAAGCAAGAGACTATAGCTCACTTTGACACCTAACACCATTGTACAAACATTGTAATACGCTGCCCAACAAATACAAGAGTTGAGCACACTGCACAATAATTTGTGCTATATGTAAAGACAAAAGTTGTTTTGTAGAAGGAGATGGTACAGTGATATTTGAACATGAAACATTGTCATAGTTACTTTCCTCATCACTGAAACATAATGCCCCACACCTGGAACTTAAAGGAGGAAAGGTTTATTTTGGCTCATCATTTGGGAAGGTTTCCGTTCATATTTGGCGGAGCAGCACAGCACAGAGCCACAGCAGAGAAATAGCTGTTCATATCATGTTGGATAGGAAACAGGAAGAGAGAGAGAGAGATACCCCTACCAGGTCATGCCCCCAGGGACCCACCCCTTCCCACCAGACCCCATCTTCTAGCAGCAAGTCAGCTATAAACACATGATCCAATCACTTTCCTAAAGACCTGCCTGTGAGTACATGAAACTCTTCGGGGATATCTATACAGTAACCATAACAAATATATATGACATTTGACCTAGAACAGAAGAGACTTTACTGATAACAGAAAAACTAGTTGGGAAAAAGTAAAGCAAATGACAGATAATACTCAGTGATATAGGTTAAAAAGCACATTAATATTTTAAAGCCCAAGGAAAAAACACAGCAAAAATTTTAATAGTTTCATGAGTTTAAAATGAAGTTTCAAGGGTTTTCACCATCAAGGAGAAGAAAATAGTGTCAAATAATTTTATAATACCTAATGTTTGGGTCCTACTAAGTCTAACAATGTGTCTTCTGGATTTTTATGGAAGAAAAAAAATCTGGGTTAGGAAAAAAGGGACAGGAACCCTTCATACCACTCACAGGCTCCTTCTGCTGGGTTGAGAAAGATTAACCTTCCTCCTACACAGTCATAATATGAGGCTAAAATTACAAAGAAATTTTCTCTAGTCTAACATAAACTTGAAATCAATATTTTCAAAATCCTCAAGCTAAATATTACATGTTTTAGATAAAAATCAGTACTGATTAACAGAGACAGTTTATAACCACAAAATATAGTCCAAAGTGAATGCCTGTCTGATGGTCAAAAAGCAATTTTCTCATACAAAAGTCACATTACCATTGTAGAGAAAGAGTTGGCAAATTTTCTCCATCAAAAGCAAAATAGTAAGTACCTTAGGCTTTGCATGCCAATAGACAAAATCAAGGATGTTCTGTAGATGCATAACAGAGAAAACATATTTACAAAGATTCCTAACTAATGTAATTTAAAATATAATACTCGATTATAATTTTTGTAGTGCATGCCTACTAATGAGAATTCTAGAAATTTTGAGAGGGTTCTAAATAAGTATTTCCCATAACAAAATCAATAAACAAAATTTCCTATGTTCAAAATATTTTTCAGCTCATGGACTACATAAATACTTGTGACAAGTCTGATTTCACTTGCTGTCCACATATTGTGAATCTCTACCTTAGTCCAAAGAGGTGGTTATTAATGGGTAAGGTCACAGGTTTCTAAGGTTGTGTTAATGTTCACAGGGATATCATAACAACAAGTACTCTAAGCTCACCAATATGGCTGCTTTGTGACATGCAGTAAATTTCTTTCTCAGTGCTACAGTATCTACTAACTCTTTCTTAATCTCTGAAATGCAATCCTACAAAAGTGCATTTTTAAAATTTTACATTCAATGTTTAATGCGAAACTTATTGCTATAAGATATGTTGCATATCTGCTTTTTCCATAGAAGCTACATTTATCTGTTGAACCACATGGTCTTCATTTATAGAATGTAGATAATAGCATGTAACACATATTAAGTAAAATACTTAGGAGTAGTACGTAGCACATATTAAGTAAAATACTTAATGTGCAGGCAAATACTTATCCTAAGTGTTTTACTTTTTGTTTTCATTTAACTCTTGTTGACATTGTTATTACCTTAGAGATGAGGAACTTGAGGGATAGAACCATCGGGATTAAGCAACCTGCTAAAAATCATGGAGCTTGGAAAGGGCAGAGGTACAACATTAACCCTTAAAGTCACAGTCTAGAGAACTGGTACCCTCACTGATTCATTAAAGGTAGGAAATGCCTAGAAAAATAAAAATTACCTATGTTAGAGTATTACATAAACTATAAAATAAAATACAACTGTTCGCATTTACATTTATAGTTATTGTTTTAGTTGAATATTTTGAATGCAAAAACACCATGCATCTATTAGGGTCCTTGCAGTGAATATAAATATAATTTAGCTTGAACCAACTCTTTTATATCTTTCTGTCCGTATTAGTAGGGTTATTTCATTTTTGTTTCATGACTTCAGATATGTTCTCTTCAGAAGCTGAAGAAATATTTTCTCAACAAAATGTGAAAATTTTCTAATATATGAGACATTAGTGAAAAATAAGTACACTTAAATTTAAGAAAAACCACTATAAAAAGAGTATTTATAACCTAAGTATCAATTTGCAATAAATACAATGCTTTTAAAAACAGAAATATTAGTTTAGATTTTAATAAGGAGTCACATGTTGGTTTGTAGGAAGGATAAATTTATAAAATTGTATGTTCTTCATTGTGGTCACAAAATAATGGAACTGCAAAAAACAGGTATGATTTCCCAAGAAATGACAAGAAAAATTATGACAAGTTAAACATGAATATCATAAAATTCAAAAAAATATACCAAAATAAAGTAACTTAAAAATAAGTTTTTTTATTCTAAATTGCTTTACCTATGATTTAAGTAGCTAAAATAACTATAAATCTATTCAAGAGCACAGTCACAACTATGTGTGTGTACACATAATACACACATGTGTATATGTGATTTACTTAAATTTTCTGTTCCTTGCCTTGATGTCCCATCAATTTTAATTTTTACTCTCTAAACTATCTATATGTGAAAAATAAGGTTGTAGGTTACCTTAGCTCAAAACAGTTGCAAAGATGAAATAATACATGAAAGCACTTGGAAACGTCCGTTTCTGAAATAAGATGGCATAATACCACATTTCTACCACACTATGTATATAAATACATGCCCTGAAAATTGTTCAGTAGACAAGATAAAAGAACTCCTGACCTAAGGAATAACAACATGGTGAATTTAGTGGGGTTTCTTTCTATTTCATATATTGCTGAGACAAAGCAAGCCCATGTGACTTACCTGGAAACTCGTATTGATCTGTCAACTTCCTTCTTGATGAGTCAAATACCTGATACTCATAATTTAATAGAGGACAGGATTCTTTGACTTGTGGCTTTGGAGGGTTTAGTCCATGGTCAGCCGGGTTCAAGGCAGAAATGGCATGGTGAAAGTACCTGGAAGCAGAAAGCTACTCAACCCATTGCATCCAGGAAGCAGGGAAAGAAAACAGAGCCCCATTGAGAGGTACCCTCTGAAGTCTCCACCTCACTTACCCACTTCCTTTAACTAGATTCTCTGATGAGTACAATACCTCATGATCCAGTCACAATCAGCAAAGCCCTGTCTCTGGCCATACGTGATTTGGAGGTAACAGTGTAGATCTAAACTGTAACAGAGCTTGACACTTGTGCTAGACCTAGCACACCTACTAGCCCGAATCTCCAGAAAGAACAACTGGAAACCCTCTATAGTGCAGCACAGTAACTCCCTGCTATAGTTCAGTGTCATAAGAAGACCCGGGCCCAACTCTTCTAACTTTCCCCTGACTCGTTCCTGGCCCTGTAGCAGAAGATGACCCAGTGATTTCCTTCAGCTCACACACCCAGCACCAGTGAGAACTGAGCAGGAGCCACAGCAGTGCAACATAGTAAAGAGAGCAGAATAGTAAAGGCAATGCAGTTTCAAGCCATGCTGTCACTGAAACGAATGCCCAGCCACACTGGCTGCAATCCACATGGCAAACCTAAGCACCATGACTACAAGCCAAAGAAAGAAGGCGTTAGACAGGAACCAGTCTTCTAAGTCCATAACCAAAATGTCAAGGATACAAGAGAAGAATCATTCATTATACCAAGAACCTAGGAAACTATAATATAAATGAGAAAAACTAATCAACTGATGACAACTGTTGCCCATAAAATGTTGGAAGAGGACAGTAAATCACTCTCAGGTGAGAATAAAAATTATTTACAAATAAAACGACCTAAAAAATATTGTCTTGCCAATGGACCCACTCTAAGAGTAGAACTAAAAGCAATTTTTTAGGAGAAAAGAAGGAAATATGTAACACTAGAAAGGGAGAAAAACAATGGAAAGAGTAAAATATGGAAAAGGTAATATATTTTCCTTATCATTTTGGGCTTTCTATATCATATTTGATGTTGAAGCTAAACTGTAACAGTCTTATGAGGTCTTCACTGTATGCACAAAGATGGTGAAGATATTTATGAACAGGTGAGACTAAAGGGATGGAAATGAGGCAGTTTATAAACTTCATTCAAATTAGCAAAATGTCAACATTAGCAGACTGTGATAGACTATATCTGTATAATATAATTCCAAGGGCAGCCACGAAAAACTGTGTGTAGAGCTGGGGATGTGGCTTGGTGGTAGAGTCCTTGACTTGCATACATAAAATCCTGGGTTTTCCCAGCACCGCAGAGAAAGTTTTGCATAAAAAGAAACACTTGAAAACACTACTGCTCAATCAAAGTAGAATTCTAAAAGGTGTTTAAGTAACCCACAAGAAGCCAGGAAATATAAAATAGAGAATGGAAACTGACAGAAAAACACATAAAACCCCCACTTTCATCCTTATCCATTATTATATTAAATCTAAATGTTCTAAATGCACCAATTAAAAAAGATTGGCAGAGTGGATTGAAATTCATGATGTACATATACAATAAGTTTACAGAATACTTATTTGAAGTATAACAGGAGATATATATTGAAAATAAAGAAGGATGAGAAAGTGTACACCACGCAAACATCAATCAAAACAAGGTAAGAGTATAAATATAAATATATGATAGAGAGAGGGATTACACAATAATTAAAGTTATATCCATAAAGAATACTCTATACTGTAAAATTCATTTGGAAAGTTACAGAGGATGAAATAGATTACTGGTTGAAAGGGATTATTGGTAGGCACAAGGGGTATAGCTGTGGTTATGAGGGGGTAGCAGAATGACATCTTGTTAGGGATGATACAATTAAATATCTTGATTGTAGTGGTGGTTACATGAAGTTACACAAGTAGCTATGTCGCCTGGAGCTACACTTACCAGATGTATGCGTAACATACAAAATTGGGAAAAGTTGTGGAGTGTAATTTTGTCAGTATCCTAATTTGATACTATATTTGTGCAGGAAGTGAATGTTAGAGAAGCCTGGGTAATAAGTGCACAGGACCTCCTTGCACTTTTTCTTTTGCATCTCCCCATGAATATATAATTATTTTTAAAGTAAAATAAGCCAGCCTATCACTGAACATTACACTTGTATTATTATAGCATAAGAGAAATTCTTATAGGCAAAACTAAAATGCTCGGTTACTAAATGATGTGTAGGATGAAGATTGCACGTGATGTTACTGAGGAATCAAGAGGGAAAGTCCTTTGGGAAGCGCACATGGGCTTTGGGTTATGAACTGTCAGAGAAGGAACAGGATATTCTAAGAGGAAAATTTCTTATGGAGAAAAGGGAAAGAAAGATGGCTAAAGGCACTAATTAGAGAAAGGAGGATAGGGATGACTAGGAAGAATGTGAAAATGTGTGTGCATGGGAAAGGGATTTGAGGGAGCACAGGAAGAAATTCCAGGAAGCAGAAAGGATATTGGTTAGACACAGTGGCAGTATGTGAGGCAGAAGCCTGAAGATGATACCTGAAGGAGATGTATTCAAAAGTATCTATCAGTAAACAACGAAAGCAATGATTTAATAATGGAGAGGGAAATTCCATAGATGGAATGTAAACTAACTGTCCTCAGTAAGCTGTGGAACTGGTACAGGTCATCTGAGCTATTGAACTTTTAACAGGCTATTCATCTATGAAATGAGGATAGACTTGATGGCTTCTGATTGTCATTTAAGCCATGACAGTACATGAAAATACTCAAAAAATATACTTCAGATGCTTTCTTTACTTGAATGTGGATGGCATCAATGGCTAAAAGTGAAATGATTTTAATGGCTTGAGGATTCTCACTTGGGTAAAGACAAAGTAGGGAAATGTCACTCAGAAAAGTGGGAAAAACCAAAAAGGAAAAGAAGGGGGGAAATCCAAAATTTCTAAGTATTTACAACGAAGTTTCCCTTCATTACAAGCAATGGTTTTATAGTTCAAAAAAGAGTCATATATAATAACACTTTCACAAATGTTACAACCTTTCATTATCACAGTAATAAGAACACGAGATAGCTGTCATTAGTCCCAATTTTCCGTAGAGAAAACTACAGTTTTTACAAGTTAAGGTTTACATGAGATTATAGAACTACTTATAAGGAAAGCTAGCATGGCTATTCAGGCCTCCTAATATCTAGTTTGAACCACCACCAAACAGACGCTAATACACATAATCAGTGCCAGAGCACAACAAGATTTCACTATGCACCCATTAGAACTGTTAAAAGCGACAATGAAATTTTGACAGAGACATAGAAGTTGGATAAGTACATTGCTTGAGGGGATGTAGAAAGAATACAGCCACTGTGAAAAACAGCTTGTCATTTTCTAAAAACAACAATACTAAATGCATACCTACTGTACATTCTAGTAATCACATCTTGGACATTCACCCCAGAGAAATGTGAACTTATGTTACACAAGAACGTGTTCATAAATTTTTATAGCATCCTTACTTTTAATAGCCAAACGCTGGAAGCAAAGCACCTATCTACAAAAGGTGCTGGTTTTAAGAAACTGTGCTTCATCTGCACTGTGGAATATCGCTCGGCAATGAAAAGGAACAAATTGTTCCTATATATGTCAACTCAGATGGATCTCAAAGGCATTAGTCTGAGTGAAAAGCCAGAGTCAAAAATACCACACATTGTACGGCTCTATTTAAATGTCATTCTCCAAATCACAAAATTATAGAGAGCAGAACAAATTGGTGGCTGCCAAGAGTGGGATGTTTGTGGAGTGGAGCACTTGGTGACTACAAAGGGAGGGCAAAAGGTGGGTCCCTGCAGTGATGGAGTAGTTCTGTGTTTCCATGCACTAGTGATTGCATAAATCAACGGCAGAGAACTATGGACTCTCGTTATACTAAATACAGGCATGCAAACTTCGTATCTTGCTGTTGCTGTTAGTTTTAATAATCAATATAGGGAGAAAAATTGTATGTCTCCTCCCATTCTTGAGATGTATAGAGAGATAGAGAAATAGGTCATGAGGGAAAATATGCAAATCAATATGCCATTAATGATAAAAGTAGCGATGTTCAATAACACTTCACTTGAACATTATTTTCTTCTGGAGTAATACATGACTTCACTTTGGAAATACCCAGGAACCAAACGAGAGAGCCTTACTCCAGGACTGATTAAGTAAACTTACTTTCTTTCCCTCCTTTATAGGAAAATTGAGACTGGAATAACTTGTTTTACTATGACTAGCAATCAAATCTAATATTAATCAAGCATTTTTTCTAAAAATATTTCTTAAGATCTTATTTTTTCAGGCTATGTATAAGATTCCTTTTAAGAATATATCAATTGAAGAGTTTCACATATATAATATATATAATTCATATATATGTGTGTGTGTATATATATAACTTGATATAACCATACATACACAGATACAATTGCATTTCATAAGGAATCTTTCCTGGTGTGACATATTAGTCCTTCCTTTTTCTGTGGGTCATATATTTCCAGACTCCCAGGATGCCAGAAATAATTCATAGCACTATCTTGTGTTATTTAATGCCTTTTCTGTGTCATCTAAAGACTTATCATGCTCTGTAGTTATAACTTTGACAGTTTAAAGTGTGTCTGCGAAATTAGTACAAATTACATTTTCCTTCATGGGTTCAAATTCATGCTTACCACAGATCTTTGCAAATTCAGCATATGATTTTGTTCTTTTTTTATTAAATCAAGAACTTTCATCTTTTCACATAAGTGAAGCCCTTTATGCCCTCTCGTTGGGAGAGCCCAGCTGCCAACATGAGCACTCGGGCACTTTGGACTCACTATTAAGTAAGCGGGATAACTTGAACACAAGCACTGCGGCACACTTGAGTTCATCTGATAACCAAGATTGGCAAGTGACTGTTGGGCAGTGAATTTTCACACAGGGCTTGGCTCAGCAGCGGGGTGATCCATGTCCTGGTTGGCAGGGATAAGGACAGTGTGAGATCTCATTATGCTACTCAGACAGACACACTATTAAAACTCACGAATTATGTTTACATTTTTCCACTTAATTTTTCATGCTGTGGTCGACTTTAACTGAAATCATAGAAAATGAGACAAAAGTGCAAAAAAGGCAACTGTTTTGGATATTCATGAATTTTCCTTCATTATTACCTTTTCCTTAAATTGCAATAGTGTCTTTTTCATTTAATTATGTCCCTAATATTTCTGTTGATGTAATATTAGTACAGCTTGCACAGATGGGAGATATAACAATATGAATATTTCCCTTTCCCTCACTGGTTACATAAAAGCATTTATTTTTATTTATAGC
This sequence comes from Dinomys branickii, assembly GCA_004027595.1. Classification (NCBI taxonomy): domain Eukaryota; kingdom Metazoa; phylum Chordata; class Mammalia; order Rodentia; family Dinomyidae; genus Dinomys; species Dinomys branickii. The sequence goes on along the minus strand of PVLD010009152.1, from coordinate 31,467 downwards.
TGTAGAAGAAAACCTATCAATGCTAACAACTCATGTAAGGAAAATAAAGTAGTAACCTTCATAGCTCTTAAAAACTTTAAAATAATTCTAACTTAATCCCATGCAAAACAGATTCATAAATTGAAACTTGTTTAACAGGCAATTAAAAGCTGTAGGGCAATATTGTCTCCCTGCATTTTCAGAATTATGTTCCAGCTGTTCTGAGGAAGCAACCCGAAGACAGAGAGCAACTGCTAAAGATCCTGAGGAAAAATTGGAAGTAAGAACTGTATTAACTTCCGTGATTCTAAAATCATCATACCACCTGCAGGAACTGTAAATACTGTAGATGGAATGAATGATTCAAGTTCAAAACTTAACCTGTTGTTCCCAGGACAATGTATCTCATTATTCTGGCTCTGAACATCATAACATCAACAAAACAAGATCAAAATTAAATTTACAGTGATATTTATGACATAATGGGACTTTTTTGCCAGTTTTACAATTCAGCGTCTCCAATATTCATTGAATTTGAAGAAACGCACCACTCTCATTAAAGAAGCTGATGTGCTCAATGTCAGTAGCCATGAGGAAAGTCTATATTATAACACACCCATAAATAATCCTTATCTCTTAAAGGCTTATAAGAACAAAATTAACTTCTTACTTATCCATCTGTCTGTAGGAGGTTGGCTATGAGCTCTGTATCATGAATCAAGTGAATTCTGCCAAATGGAGTAGCCATGGCCTCAAGCACTGCCGCTCACTATGGAGTTTTACACAGCAATGAAAAGTTACAGCCTGCAAGCGGTATTCCACTCCACACATAACCCACTATCCAGATCTGATCCTATGGTCCTCTGAAAAACAAGGACTGGGGGTATATTTCTATCATGTCTCTAAGAGATTGAAGAATGGAAATATGTGAACAGCAATATGGACTACTATGCTTCTACTATTTCACTGACCAAATATTTAACTCTCTGCCTACTGTTGGCAAAATACACTCAGCCTGTCCCCCAGAGAAGTCATTTGAAAAGTCCTATTTGGCCATGGAATCAGTCTCAAAGCCAAGGCTTCCCAGATGACTCAGTAAACACATCAGATTTGAATTTTATCTCTGTTGCTCTGGACAGGAATGCATCTAAAACACTAGTTCCTTCCCCCTGCCTTCCACACATGTATTAGTGGCATGAGGATGGGATAACTGCAGTCATTGGACCCTCCCATTTGGAAAGAAGCATAAAAGATGCAGTGATGACACAATTCTGAAATCTCACCAGGCAAGGCTAATAGGAACTGTCTCTCTTGAGAGAACGGCAATGGATGGGAATGCTCCTTGATTATATCTTGATACTGCTTCATGACACTGGAATCTTAAATCCATTATTTTCCCCCATGAAATATGGCTCTTCCATATTTGCTACATTTGCAGTGAACATTAAATAAGAATACAGTCTTTCTTCTTTATAGGCTGAGTAGTTTTCTTAGTCTAATTCAGGCATATGACTACGAGGCTGAAGTACCATTTTGAACGTATCATAGCCTCAGAAACTTAAAAATTAGGCTTACAATTTCTCTCAATGTATAATTATCTTAGTAGTGTTCTAGGTTTTTAATCTATTTAGTTCAATAGGAAAGATGTGACAATATTGACCCTATCTTTTTTCTAGATAGATCCTTTAGGATCTAAAAGATGTATATATTTTGCTTTTTCACACTCACACCTCTCTTTAGCATAACATATTATGGGTTTTTGGGACCTTCCAGGATTAGGAGAGAGAGGTTCATATTTAACCTCTTTGCACAGATTCATACTGTATAATGGTAAAGTGTACACTACCATAATCCAGTCCCAAATTTTTAGGCATAGGCATGACCAGGGCTATGCAAGGCAAGGAAAAAATGGATATGTCTGAAGATTTCAAAATTATAAATCAAGACAATAAACTGTTAAATAAATTTACTATATTCCAGTATCATGTATATTAATATAGTGAAAATGAAAAAGTATACTTAAACAACATTCCCACTTGATGGGAAGGTAGAAAATATCAAAGACAATTGTATTATTAGGCTTGTGACTGTGTTGTTTGATGACTAGAAAAGTTTAGATATAATAAAATATGACTCATAAATTATATATTTATGTAAGAAATAATTTTTTCCTTTATTACCTCAAGATTTTCTGTATAATATTTTTTGCTTCACTGAGAGTAATACCAAATTAAATTACCTCATAATGTTTAGATAAATATTTTGTATAACAAATTTTAACTTGTAAATATTTTGGCATGCAGAAGTAGCAGTGATAGAAGCTGTAAACAAATTTTGTAAACCAACAGTTAAGTTTGCAAGGTAACTATGCTTTTATATATTTGATGTCTAAATATCATAAAAGAACATTGCTGATAAATTATTAGATTAGAGATATAATCTAATATTAAATGTTTAAATATTTACATGCTTAAAATATTTTAACACTGTGAATAAATTGTTGTTATAACATCTTTGAAACATAACACTGAAGCCAAAGCCTGTTATTTATGTTGCTCTTTATGTTTTAAAAGGCATATTATTTTTAAAAGCAGTATTTATTTAATTTCATGTTTCTATTCCATCAAGTCTTGATGATCTTTAAACTGCTAAAAATTCAAGTAAACAATAGGAAGGAAAATAATTCAAACAACAAAGGGTTTAGAATTTGCAGATATTTTTCTAAAGAGATATACAAATTACCAGTAAGCACATGTAAAGTGATCAATGTTGTTTCTTGTTGGAGATACACTACTTCACACACAACATTGGCTATTATCAAAAAGACAGACAACAACTAGTATCAGAAGGGATATGGAGAAATTAAAACCCTCATATATTGACTGTGAGAATTTAAAATTGTGCCACTGCTTTGGAAAATATTTTGAGAGTTCCCTCAAAAAAGTTAAAAATAGAGTGACATGTATCTGAAAAAGTCAAAAGGATGTGTATATGTTATAGTTACTTTTCTTGTTGAGAAAAAAGACACTTAACACCCAAAGTTAGAGGAGGAAAGGTTTATTCAGCTCAGTTTATAAACCTTTTAGTCCATAGTTGGCTGGCTCAAAGGCAGCGTGGCATGACAGAGAGGTCATCACAGAGGAGAAACAGCCCATAGCAAACAGGCAGGTAAGAGCAGATTAGCCCGCTTTCTGTCCCTTATATTTTATGCAGACTACCCACCTGAGGGCAGAGCATTTACACCCTTAATCCTAGCTCAAACTATTCGAAAACATGGAACTGAATTAGTAATCACACACCCTTGATCCCAGGACCACTCTCCAGATCCAGCCACCTCTGAAAAGCATCCCCGAATGACTGCATGAGCCTTTGGGGGGTAAATCTAGAAATAAACCATGACACCACATAAATATTCATGTCATTTATTAATAACAGTCAGAAAACAACAATCGTCCAAGTGTCAGTGAACATTTGGATGAATGGCTAAATAAAATGTGATACATTCATACAAGGTAATATTCTTAGTTTGTAAAAGGAATTAATTTCTGACATATATTAAACATGAATAAAAATTAAACATATGGTTTTATGAAAAAAGCCAGACCCAAAAAGCTACATTTTCTGTTTATACAAAATGCCCGGGACAGATCAATTTGCAGAGACCCAAAGCAGTAAAGTGCAGGATGTTGGGGTAGGAGGCTGGTGAGAGGGCCACCAGGAGTAGGAAGTCAGCGCTCATGGGTAAGGGGTTTCCTCTCAGGGAAAGGGAATGTTCCGGAATTTGGGAGTATTCCTAGTGTTAATTCTCAGTTCATGAAAAATTACTGTATTGTGCATTTTTTCTCATTTGCCAATTAATCTTTCACTTTTTATTACACACATTATTTTACAGAAAAAAATAACTCAGTGTTAAATTGCAATTATTTACATCTTCTGTGGTACAATTTTAAAGGGAGAATATTAGAGTATGTGAAATATATCTCAATAAAGGTGCTATTAAAATGTGATCAAACTTTGATTTTGGAAATGCTTGCATAAGTTGATGGATATACCAAAATCCTTGAACCAACCACTTTGACATAGGCAAATTTTATGATATATGAAATTGTCTCAAATAAGATTATGAAAAACATGGCCAGGAAAGGTATCCTTAGGAACTGGCCATTATTTGTGATCTTTCTATTTTGTGATCCCTAAAAACTTGTTTACTTTTCCCAAAGTCATTTTATTTTGTTTCAATGTAATTTTTATTGGATATTTCATGCATGTTTTTATTCAATAACCTATAAAATGTATACATTTTTTAAAAATTTGAAGCATCCACATTTTGATTTGTAGGAGCCTCTGTTAACCTTACTAATGATAAACAATTCATATCCACACAAGAGCATGTATTCAACTATTCAAATTTTCCACCGAGATCACATTCATTTTTACATCTGAAGGTCTTCTGTTAGTTTCTCTGTACTCCACTAAACCCTCTCAGACCTTGTGTAATCAAGTCAAGAATTTTAATAGCATTCAGTTGGCATTATCATGTACCATATTGTGATTATAAAGACAATATTTTCTGTGTTTTTATCAAGTTGAATTGTTTGTTACATATTTGGGCAGATTTTTTTAAATGACCTAAAACTGAAAAAAATAAACTATATAATCTCTTGACTTTTTCCAATGAATGTTATGATTTGCCATGTCTCCTAGCAACAATAGCTAACTATGCTCTGTAAGTATCCCTGGGGTTTTGGCCCATATACTAGCTATATAAATATTTAATTATGAAGTATATGTGTATCATTATCATAGCTGTGGAAAAATCTTTTATATTGATGCTGAAAATTGAATTTATTTTTAGTTCTTAGGCAGAATGTGTATATTTTCCAACAGGTGGAAAACCAATTAGACCAATCTTATTATTCTCTTCTGAGAATTCAAGCATACTTATAATGAATATATTTAACGTCAGGTATGCAACGGAGCTTTTGTCTGTGGTATAATAAAGTAGAATTGAATGACATTTACTTCTCATTTATGCATATTTTCTTATTTTACCTAATTCTTAGTAACCTGGTAATCTCATTTTTATTTCTCTATCCCCCAAATTAATATATATATATATATATATAATAACTATCCCCATTTAAAATATTATGAATTTCATGTAAACTGCTGTGTTCGCAACACATTTTGAAATAATTTTAAATCAACTAAACTTTTTGCTGTCTTTATTCTTTCAGTGCCATGTCATGAAAAACGTTCTTATGCTAATGTTGAATATATGATGCATTCTTTTCTACTTTGGTATTGATCTTTCTGCAATATCCTATATTGCTTAATATTGACTCAGATTTTCGAGTATTACAAATACCACTTGTGATTTGTTTTTATATTCTACTGGGAAGTAATATTTGAGGTTTCCTAAATGATGCTTAATTATTTCCAGTTATAGATACTTGCACTAGCCAAGGCTAGATCGAGTCGCAGTTCATAAACACATAACTGTACTAATAATACTCCCTAGCACGACAGAGAACACAAACGCCAACTTTTACAACTTCTCTCTGTTTAAAATTAGTTTAATTTCAAATGAATATTAACTTTTCTGCCACATATATCCAGTGAAAACTCATAATCATTCCTCTGACTTAGAGTGTGTTTTACTAAAAACACCCTTACGCTATCAAAAGGGTGTCACAGCCATGTTCCAGGGTCAGAATCTGAAAAACAGAAGAACACTCCAGACACTGTGTCTCTTTCTTCCAATTTGCACTTCCCTCCACTCTGCAGCTGGAAGATGAAAGGGAAATTTATTTGAGGTGTGAATATAATGTGATGTGAATGACTCTTTCATTTTTATCATTGATCTAACGTTTATGTTTTCAGTGATTAAAAATGTAGTTATGTGGATTTTGTCTGACCTGCTTAAACTGCAGATGTGGTGGGAAAATTCTTCTCACTTTATTGATCAGAAAATCTCCCTTAAATGAAGAATATGCAATGTGAGAGTTACTAATGCTGTAGTAATGGCCTGGGCTGAAGAAGACTACTTTTATGTTATTTCTAGTTTTTAAAACTTAGGCAGAATGCTCCTTTGAAAGTTTTCTATTTTTCCTTTTCCCATATGTACATTTTTATGGTATTCTAATGATTCAGCTCTCATACTCCTAAATGATCAAAAATAAAATGCAACATTCAAAATGCACAAAGTGTAAAATAGTCACTCAAAAGCATGAGCAACAAGGAAGGAAAGTGTCCATAGTTATAATCATTTGTATGTTTTAAAAATGTATATGTTCCATGTAGTGTGTATTTTAAAATCCAAATTTTGTATTATTCAAAGCCAAATTAAATATATTTCTGACCTTCAGTTCTCATTTAACTGCCAACATGAAGGATCATAATATGCCTTATAAACTACTTTTGTACATGTTAATAATACATTTTTTAAGTAATTGTAAGGAATACAAGTTTTTAAATACTAGGAATATTGCCTTGTATGAGGAACTGAACCATGTAAAATTAGGTATCTACCAACGTTACCTATGTTCCTCTACCAGTATTTGAAATAATATTTTAAAATATTTTTGTAGTGTTTGAAAACAAAACGTTATGGAATAAATATCTGAACGACAGTGAAGACTGTAATAAATTTCAAATTACCGGTGCTATTTCTATGTATACTTAACATTAGTTTATTGCCTCATTACTGCTATTATCTTACATCCTTATACTTCTGCAGAAGATATTCAGATATTCATTTGGGAATTTTCTTCCCCATTCTGTATTCTGTACAGCATAGAGCATTAGAGAAAAACCGAACAGCTCTAGAAACAGTCTCTAATTAACTCACGTCAATCATCATTTTCCAATTCTACAGCCTCACGACCACTCAGAATTAATATCAGACTCGCTCCTTAAATGGCACGACAGACATCTTCTCTCTCCCACTGGCTATAAACACCTTGAATCTACTTATATATGTAACTTCTAACAGAGCTGATAGCTAGTTCCCCAAAGTTCAATGGCAGCCTCCCAAATATAAAACTGACGCTCCATCTTGGACAGTAAGAGAAGAAAGTAAAGTGAAAATGAGCTGATATTTAGGTTATTAAGCCCTGCTCAGCAGGCACGGGACCCAACCTAAGCCAAAGAAATGGGCTTTCCATGGAATTTTAGTTATTTCTTTCTTCTGTGTCCTGAAGACTGAAAATGATTGTGTACAATGAATGGCGGGAGGTGTCTAGAGAGTCAGTCTTCCAGTTCCTCCGTCATAAACCCTTGGCCTCACAGGTTCCTTTTATAAGCCCAGTTTCCCTTTGATTCAATGATTTATGGTTTATGTTAGAGTCCTTAATATGTTAGATTATAGTTGAGCCAATTTTTTCCCTTCTTTGTCTTCAACTACAGGCACAGTCATCCCATTGATAGTCTATTAATATAAGGGCTCTCCATAAAGCATGCTTTGTCCAGGGAATAACAGCAGTGTCAGTGAATATAATGAAAGCAAAAGCTTGAAAATGCTTGTGCTTCTAAAAACTGTAAGGAAAAGAATGTGTCCTCACTATTGTTCTGATCTAGAGAGGAAGACAGACACATGAACCAGAATAGGATCCAACTTGTAGCTTTGAATTAATCTCAGCCAAATCTAGCACAGATTACTAATTCTCACCTGACTTGGCATGTGTAAATAAGGCAAAATGATTATGTTTTTGAGCTGTTAGCATTGGGATGATTTGATAAATTTTATTATGGTGGTAATACATGATTGTTATGGTGTGTGGTACTTGAAAATATATTACATTGTGATTTATTTCTTTTGCAAAACGAATACTGCAGAGGGATCAAAGTCTAAAGCCGAAAGTCTCACTGGCCACTCCAGCCCCTTCTGTAACATGGGCGACCATCAACCTGTGTTCTCCTGAAAAATGAAGCCCCTTGCCTCTGTCTTTCCTTGACCTTTACTTTAACCTTATTCACAGATATGCAGAGCTGGTTATATTGAACCAGATGTTCACTTAATTGGCTAAAAGTATATGATTGAGTCCAGCCAAGAAGCTAACTTGTACCATTGGAGCACGTGGCTGAGGACTGCCCCCACTCCCACTGATGGCTAGAGTGGGGCTTGAGCAAAACCTGTGAGATTCCAGGGCTAAGACTTGAGATCATCTCAGCTGAAGCCGTAGGACTCAAAAAGAATTATGCTTTCTGGGCAATATTGGTACCAGCCTTGTACATATCAAACTATCCATTGTATTGCTAATTGGAGAGCCTTTGTGAGTGGTACAAAATTCTCTGTTTTCCCTTACAGCCAATGCTTTCAAAGTTTCTTTTCCTAGCACTCTGCCATGACCTCTACCAACCTCTCTGGCTGATATCAATAAAAGCCATAAGCTTTTGAGCTCATGGCCCTTAGTTTCACAGAGAACACTGGGCATCCTAGAGCTTCTTAACTGAGGATTATTCTCTCTTTGTCTTTCTTGTGCATCCATGTGTCATACTGCAAGGTGAGAGAACTAAATCCTCTGTGGAAGTTTCAGTACTGTGAGACCAGTTTGTGTTCAAATCACGCTTTCTGAGTGCTCAAATTGATAGCTGAACTCGAGAAAGTTCATTATCTAAGACACTTTGTTGATCAATAACCTTTTAGAACATATTTCTCACAGAATCATATTACTGTGTTATACAAAATAGCGCAAATGTAAGAATAATGCTGACCCTGGAATAATGCTTGTTAGAGAGTTGTGCACTAAAACTACATTTAAATCCACGTTCCTAAGTAAAACATTTTATTCCACCTTACACTTAAAATGTTCAACTTGGGAAAAGAAGCTAGAAAAGATTTTTAAAATATTTTACATGTGTTTATAGAAACACTTGGAACAGGTAATCAGATGTTGTAGCCATTACTACATGTTTACCGGCCTGATGATTAAGCTTCTTAAAATCTTGAGAAATTTCTCAATGTCTAAACCAGTGACAGTGAACCTTTTAGAGACCCAAGTGCCCAGACTGCAACCTAGAAAACCACCTATTTATTGTAAATTCCCAACACTGCAATTAAATATGAATGGTGGGTTTTTTGTGTTTAAAAACCTGCATACTTAACATCTTTTGTCTTAAAATAAAAACAACAGAGCTCGCAATGATTCAAACAGCTTTTTACTGAAAGGTAAAATTTGCACTTGGCATGCTTTTTTCACAATTACTGTGATCTTTGCCACTGTATGCAAGGTGATAATTTGTCAAACCTTGGCTCATACTTCACTAGTTTGAGAGCAACTCAAGCAGAACTCATGTCACCTGTTAGACTGTTTCTTGTATCACATTTGATATAATTCAAAGCTGAAAACAGGTGCTCACAAACATCAGGTGATCCAAACAAAGTAAGAAAAGCAATCCCAAGTGTTTTCATTGACTTAAAAATATTTCGCAGAGAATTTCACACTTTTAGGATTTCATTTTTCAAAACTACCAGCTCTGCTGCCCTTTGTCACCCCTTCACATTCCATCTTCTCAAGTGTTGCACCCAGGTCATAGAATTTATTTGTCCAGGTAGAGCTTTCTTTAAATTCCAGTAGCTCAATTTCCAGATTTCCAAAATCTAAGTTGTGTAAGCAGGAAGATCAAGTTCTTTAAATTTAGCTTTATCTAGAGAAATAACAAAATACAGGGTTGTCTTGATCTTAACAGAGTTGTGAAAATCTCATACTAAAATCTATTTTGTAGCTGCTAATATGCAAGAAAATTTCTTGTAGATTTCTTGCTGGTTTCTAGGATTGTCTGCAATGTTGTACAAATGTCTAAATGAATTCTTACGTTTGGAAAATGTTTCAACTGCCTGCTTTCAAGGTCTCTTTCGAAAATCTGCAGTTTTCTCTCAAATGTTTGTTATCACAAAACATTCTTTCTACTGTGTTCCTTATGCTTTGCAGTTTTTAGTTTAGTACATTAAAGTGCAGTTTAAAATCTGTAGACAAAGAAACAAACAAAAATCCCAGTGGGCAGTAAAGCCAGTACATATGAGTGAGCACGGGATATACCTGCTCACTTTTATTCATTAACAGTCTTATTTCATCTAAGAGACTACAGATCTCTCCAGAGCTCATCTTCTTGTTAGCCACTGGGCATTCATTATTGGACATAAGGAAAGCATTGTATGGTGACTGAACCTTATCAAAGTGCTTGAAGCTGTTAAAAATTAAAAGCACAAGCCATGATGTAATGTTTTGTTTTATTTTTATCTCTTTTTTTTTTTTTTTTTTTTTTTGGCAGGGTCTCACTATGCAGCTCAGGCTGGCCTTGAGCTAACTTTGTAGCCCAGGCTGTTCTTGAACTTGGAACAATCCTCCTGCCTCAGCTTTCCAAGTGCTGGGATTGCAGGTGTGCACCAACATACCTGGTGACATCCATGATGTAATTTACCATTTTAGTGACATCCTGGAGGATATCATCTAATTTTTGGTTG